>MU226152.1:125081-149132 GCA_018584345.1 Thuja plicata | reverse complement strand
TAATGAAAACCATGGAACATCAAGTTTTGACCATGAGGTATGAAAAACTAAAATGCCCCAAGCGATTGAAAGACATGGAACACTCAGTTTTGACCGTGAGGTACGAAAAATTGAAGTGCCCCAAGTAATGAAAAGTGTTGAACATCTAGTTTTGATTGTGAGGTACAAAAAATTGAAATGCCCCAGGTAATTGAAAGACATGGAACACTCAGTTTTGACCGTGAGGTACAAAAAATTGAAGTGCCCCAAGTAATGAAAAGCGTGGAACATCCAGTTTTGACCATGAGGTACGAAAAATATAAATGCCCCAGGTAATTGAAAAGCATGGAACACCCAGTTTTGACCATGAGGTACGAAAAACTAAAATGCCCCAGGCAATTGAAGGACATGGAACACTCAGTTTTGACCGTGAGGTATGAAAAACTGAAGTGCCCCAAGTAATTAAAAGCGTGGAACATTCAGTTTTGACCGTGAGGTACGAAAAACTAAAATGCCCCAGGCAATTGAAAGACATGGAACACTCAGTTTTGACCGTGAGGTATGAAAAACTAAAGTGCCCCAAGTAATGAAAAGCATGGAACATCCAGTTTTGACCATGAGGTACAAAAAACTAAAATGCCCCAGGCGATTGAGGATTTGATTAGATTGATTGGAATAGATTCAATGATGTAATCATCCTGCCCCCTCGGGAGCGAAATTGAAAGATGACACGTCATAATGATTATGAAGAGCGAAAAATCGCAGATAGAGCAAGAAGAACTCAGAATAGATTACGGAAGAATTCAGAAGATTCATAATCAATTTTGAGTGAATTCAAGGTCGGGTTGACCAAGGTTGATTGGGGTTGACCAAAGTTGACCTTTGAAGAGAAAAGTCAAAGAATTTAGAAAATGATGATATGATAAGATTCTGACGAGAAAGCGATGTTAGAAGGGTGACTGCACAAGCGTCCGATTGCGTCGGTCCCAAAAATTTTAAAATACGATTTTGAGCTATATAGAAGTGTCAGATTTTGATTTTGATCTCGAAAATGGGTTGAGCATATAGCTGAAGATAGAGAGCGAGGATCAGACACCTGGTCAGCCATGATGAAACGTGAACAGTGAAGAAGAAGAACTCCCCAAAGCATGAACCCAGAAGAATGCAATAAAGAGAACCCTGAATCATTGTCACAATGCAAGTCTAGAATGAAAATGCAATCCCATGCTAGATGCAATATGAAGGTGCAATTCTAGGACCTGGTTGTGAGACCCATCGTATGTTTATCATCATTGAGTGCGATCATGCGTAAACATACATATCAATAACAAGAAAATCAATAACACACAACAATTTCAAGCAAGGAGATAGTACCGACCTTACCATGGTGTACAAATAAACAAGATCAATGGATGTGAGGCTGTTCCACCTTATTGCGGGAGTTCTTATCACATATACCCTATTTCTTTTACGTTACCAGATCATCGGGACTATGCCAACAAGCAGTAGACAAAGAAAATGTCAATGAAATCCATAAGAATAGACAACATACAAAGAAATATTCAAGCATAGCTCAGCCTGGTTCAAAGTTTTGCGAATGTGGATGTGTATGAGGTGTTGAAAAACATCGTTGTGCTTGTGCGTGCATTGTGTTTGAATCTTATCGATAGATGTTTACATGTGAGATATCCGATATGTGTTAAAAACACAGATGTGTCCAAAGATAGTGTTAAGAAACACTTTTATGTGTCCAAAGATAGTTTCACATGTCCTTGATCTACCACACTTTGATCCATAGGAAGCTAACCGGGTGGATCAAATAACAATTGATGAGTACTTAAACAGATCCGATGATGAGGTCAGAGAATCTCAAGACTATGAATGGGATAAGCTATCTTTCATCACTGAAGATATTGGAATAGATATGATTCACATGTTTGTGGCACCCTCGGCTCCTTGTAAATAATCTAACACTACTCCCAATGACACTGATAATCTTGAAGTAGAAGAGGAGTTCCTTCCCCCGATCATTGATGAGGAAACTTGTGAATACATAAGTCTAGAAGAATTTCATAGGCTACAAGCAAGGAGCCTTCTTTTACAGAGAGATGATGATGAGATTTCTACTGATGAGTCACTATAGTTTGGTCCACATATAACTGATAATGACCCTTTTAACGATGATCTTACTCTTATTGATTTAAACATTGAAGAAATTAACTTAACAGACCACGTCATGTCAGTTAATGGTCTTGATGCTAGTGCGATGCTGTCCTTCCCAGAATCTGACTCCCTAACATTAGTACTTCCAGACCTAATTGATTGGACTGAAATAGATCCTACTCCTATCCTAGACTTTCCTAATGACCACACCCTAGCTTTCTATCTCAATGCCTGTGAAACTTACCCTTCTTCCACCAATGCAAGGAGTGAGAACATGTCACTGGAGTATATCAGGTTTCTCAGTCAAAAACTAAAAAATAAAAAGAAAAATTGGACTGATGGTGAAAACCACTTTGTGGCAGTATCAGATCCTAAAATAGTAAAGAAAAATACGTATCCAATGGTGAAAATCTGTCAAGGCACCAAAGGATGAGACTCTTGATATCCTCTGTGAACACTTTCAAGAAAGGTCTTCAGTACTGATTGAGCCAACATAGCCAGTAAATATGGGCACTATTGACAATCCTCAAATAGTCCACCTTGCAGAATATTTATCACAAGAAGAGAAGACACTTCACAGAGTTCCTGAAAGAGAAAAAGATCAACTTTTCATGGTCTTATACCAATATGCCAGAGCTAGATCCTAATCTAATCATGCACCACTTATCTATAGCTCTCGGGATCAAGCCCGTACAATAAAAAATTAGAAAGATGCATCATCATGCTGCATTATTAGTAAAAGTAGAGCTAGAGAAATTACTAAAGGCTAGATTTATCAGAATCATTACCTATGCAGGATGGATTTATCAGAGACCTAAAAAAAGCATGTCCAAAAGATGACTTCTCTCTACCTAACATTGACATGATCATAGACCTCACAGCAGGCTACCAGATGTATTCTTTAATGGATGGATTCTTGGGCTATAATCAAATCAAAATTACCCCTGAGGATTAAGAGAAAACTGAATTTACATGCACATGGGGCACATTTTGCTGGATTGTCATGCCATTTGGGATAAATAATGTCAGGGCAACATATCAAAGAGCTATGAAAACTATATTCCATGATATGATGCGCAAGAACATGGAGGACTACGCGGATGACACATTGGCTAAATGTAAAGAAAGAGGTACTCACATTGCTGACCTAAGAAAGATATTCGATCGAATGGAACAGTTCCAACTTAGGCTCAACCCTAAGAAATGTGCCTTTGGGGTTCAATTAGGGAAGTTCATAGGATTCATTATTTTGGCAAAAGGAATTGAGGTAGACCTCGCTAAGGTTAAGGCTATACTAGAGATGGCTCCTCCATGCAACATCAGTCAAATGAAGACACTACAAGAAAGACTCCATTCCATCAGGAGATTCATGTCCCAACTTGCAGATAGGGCACAACCCTTTACTAAATTACTACATAAAGGGGTTACCTTCAAATGGGATGAACACTGTGAAGCAAACTTTAGAGAATTGAAAGGATACATGGCTACTCCTCCTATTCTTATGGTGCCTATTAATGGAAAGCCCTTACTCCTATATATTTCAGCCACAACTACATCGTTAGGAGTCTTATTAGAACAAGAAGATGACACAAAGAAGGAAAGAGCTATCTACTATATTAGTAGAACACTGGTCGCTTATGAGCTCAATTATATCATTATTGAAAAAGCATGCTTAGCAGTCATCTTCACATCATAAAAATTAAGGCACTACATGCTCTCTCATACATTAAGGCTCATTGCTAAGATTGATCCCCTAAATTACCTTTTGATTAGAATAGAATTGATAGGACATTTGGCAAAGTGGGTCCTAATTCTAAGTGAGTTTGACATTGAATATGTACAAAGGAGAGCTATTAAAGGACATGTCCTTGTAGATCAATCGGCTGATTCACCACTCCAGGATGATGCACCTTTAATGATTGAATTCTCTGATGAAACAATCATGCATCTAACTAAATATCCATGGAAGATGTACTTTGACGGTTCATTCACTCAACAAGGCTCTAGAGTAGGGGTCCTATTCATAACTCCTCAAGGTTACAAGATTCCCAAATCTTACAAATTAATGTTTCCATGCACCAACAATATTTTAGAATACAAAGCATTGGTAAATGGTCTTAAGCTAGCTATGGAGTGGAAGATTGTATAGTTACATCTGTGTGGTGACTCCCAACTAATTATCAATCAGGTCAATGGGGAGTATCAAACAAAAGATGAGATGTTGATGCCCTACAAGCAACTAGTTGATGACCTGAAGAAATATTTTTTCTTCATTACCTTCCAGCAGATACCAAGATCAAAGAACAAAGCTATAGATGCTATGGCTACATTGGCATCCATGTTGCAACTAGAAGAACATCAATTCTGCTATGACTTCTTGGTGGAAGAACTATCCTATCCTGCCTTTAATACTCCTAAATACTAGGTAATATGTGCTTTGAATGCCCCAGACCAGTCTTGGTATGCCAATATCATTGCTTACCTTTCTAACCAAATCATCCCTAACAATCTAACCAGAAATGAGAAAAGATCCCTGATTAGGACAACATCATGTTATGTCCTCATAACTAATAGCCTATATCAACATAGTCTCAATGGTACACTTCTTAGGTGTTTAGAACTTGAAGAGTCAGATATGGAATTAAAGGAGGTCCACAAAGGTGTATGTGGATCACATTTGAATGAATTTTCATTAGAAAAGAAACTACTCAGAGTAGGCTATTACTGGCCTACCATGGAGAAAGATGCTATTTAGTTTTCAAAAACATGTCATAAATGCCAGACACATGTAAATCTCATCCATGCTCCCACTACAGAACTTATACCTTTAATAGCACATTGGCCATTTCATCAATGGGCCTTTGACTTGGTTGGACAAATATATCCCAATTCTTCAAGTGGACACAAATTTATCATTACGACTGTTGAGTATTTCACAAAGTGCATCGAATCCATGCCGCTAATCAAAGCCACTAGCAAACAGTTAGCTATGTTCATTTTGAAATACATTATTTGTAGTTACGAGATACCCTCTTCAATTGTAACTGACAATGGGGGCCAATTTAAAAATCAAGACATTGATGACCTTTGTGAACAATTCCATATTACTCAATACTGCTCCTCAATCTATTACCCTCAAGGTAATGGACATGCTGAGGCATCAAACAAAAATATTCTCAAGATCCTACATAGAACTATGAGTAAGTCTGGTAGAGACTGCATCTGCAATTAAATCTGGCACTATGGGCATACAGAACAAGCATCAGAACACCAACTAGAGCTACACCATTTGTTCTAGTCTATGGCGCTATGATAGTACTACCTATTAAGGTCGAGATCCCATCTTTCCAGATATCTTTATATGGACTAGTTACTGATGACTAGTACTGCATAGATAGGGTAAATTCTTTGGACCTACTAGATGAGTGCAGACAACAAGCATTTGATCACCTCAAAGTGTACCAAGCACATATGTCCAAAGGCTACAATAAGAAGGTCAAACCACACAAATTTGAAGTAGGAGATCTCTCTCCTCAAAGAGAATCCTAAGAACTAGCCTAACAGAGAGCAGAAAGGAAAGTTTGAACCTAACTGGCTGGGATCTTATGTCATCACTGCTACTTTTGGGATTAGAGCTTATCAACTGGCTACACCTAAGGGATACATTCTTCCAGATCCTATCAACACTCTACATTTAAAGTAGAGTGTTTTTTTTTTTTTTGAATGTTTTTGTAGTATCAAGGCACCTGTTTGCCAAGTTTTCAGCAAGGATACCCTTCCTGTAGGAATTTTTCCATTGTTCTTAGATGATTTATTCAACTAGGGGTATGTAAGTAATTATAAATTTTATTTACTTGATTCATAATTGATGATTTATTATGTCTTCTTACTTACTCATTGACGTCTGTGCAAAGACAAAGAGTCACAAGGATGGGGGGCATAATGTTTTCTTTGTTTTCTGTGTATGGTGATTGTTTCAAATGATCCTATAAATTTCACCTAACTTGGATGTTTATGGTAAGAGCTACCACTATGGGTGGATAGCCGCATATATCTTTATCTTTGTTATGTGTAAACTATGGTGAGGTTGAAACAATTTCCTTGTCTATTTTCTGATCCAGATTCTCACTAAGGTATATGAGGCATAATGTACCCAAGGATATGAATTTTCAAGGTCATTATGGGTTCAATATCTTCCCTTACTTAGAATCTAGTATATCAAAAGGAAGATGACTATTTTTGTTATCTTAGCTTCTATGCCTTGATGCCTAAGTCTATTTCTGACATTTCAATAAAACATAGTATTCATACTTTCATAATATTAGTGGGTATTAGTGATTGTTGTACTATCAAGTGGTATCCATTCTGAAAAGTACCCAATGATGATAAAAAGCTATACATTTGCATATCAGTGATAGTCCTAGGAGTCTACATATAGCTGCATTTAGAGGTTGCATGATGCATTTTTAAAAGAACAACATAAGGATTTGAGCTCAAACTCCTTTCTATTTTTAATTTATCTAAAATCCAAGATATTTACATACCCATTCTTCCTGAAATCTTTGATCTAATAGGAACAAAATAAAACTCACCTTTTCAGTGTGATTAACTTGGTACTCGTGTGTTTACTCTTAACACACCCCCATTTCTTCACTTCTTCTACTCCATTCTCTCATTCCCCTACCCAATCACTGCAAGTGATACATTATTTCAAACTAAGGGATTTTATTTCTTTTCCTTTGTTTTCATTTGTGAGGGGGCATGATCACGCTATCATCAATTTTTTTTTCTCGAAACAACATTAAAATGACTTCGTTATCAAATAAAATAGGGGCATGATAGTTTCCTTGACTAAGTCAAAACTATGGGATAGAAATCTTTGGTTCTCATAAGATAGATATCTTGTGTTTCCTCATTTTTAAAGATTCTTATTAAGCTCCTAGTAGCTTCATACTGGCTCTTTGGATGAAAACCAAGTTTAGAATCAATATTATCAATCTTTGGACGACAACCAAGTTTAGAATTGATATCATTAAAATCTTTTATTGATGTTTGAAGAACAACCAAGTTCAAGATCACTTCTATCAGTTTGGTTAGATCAAGTGTGAGACTAATATCATCAACATTTTGTTCGACAACCAAGAACAAAATTCTCAATCTTTCTGAAGTCAAAATCGAGAACTTTCTTTGAATTAATGCGCTACTTGCACATCAATTCAAAGAGGGGAAAATGTAAACACCTAAATTTGGTCTGTTCTGACTATAGACCCTATTTGTCCTAAGTGTGATCATACCTCCAATTATGTCATGACAATGTTACTTTGGCATAATTCATTTTTAAATCAAATTTAACATCCTAGGTGATTTTTATCACTGAATTATATTAACTATTATAGCCATACAATTCAAATCAATTCAAACCACTTAAATCAAAACAAATTCAAACATGGCTATAGTATTTGATTATAAAGGAATTAAATAAACCCCTAAATCAATTTTCCACTTGCAAAATAGCCTATTCCCCTAGCCTATTTAATTTAATTAAAATGGCTATAGTCCTCTTAATTATTAAAAAGAAATAAAATGCTTAAATAATTAATTCCTATATTTTAAACAAATTAAATAAGTTTAATTCATTTCATTTATATTACCTTAAACCCCAACCTAACCTATCTCAACCACTTCTACCCTAGGTTCTAACCTATCCCAACCTATTCCACCCTTGCTAATCTAATCCTAATTCTAATTCTACTCTAACCCACCTCCTAATGTTGTCACATTTCATTAAGGAATGATTAACAAACTTAACCCACTTGAGAAATTCAACTTTCTCAAGCATGACTTTCCTAAAGGACAAACTTGCCAAGTTGAGTCTTACGCTCCCCCATGCCTCTTAAATGAAATTCATTAATAACCCATTAATGGATATTCCCTCTTTCACATCCCTCATTAATGCCCAAGGCATTAATGGCTCTTACACCTCATTAATGACCTTAGGGGCTCCATTAATGAACCTTGTCTCCCCTCTCTCTCCCATTCCTCAATAAATTGAAGGGATTTAGAGCCCATAAAAAGCCTCAAATTTTGAATTGTAGTGTTGTTATGCCAAGATTTTGAAGGGATATCAAAGCATTATTATGCTAGCCATTCCTTCCTAGCTTCATACACACTCTATTAATCACTTTCTCACATGTTTATAATGTCCATTTTAGTGTAATATACATGTTGAATAGTTAAATAGTTGTTTTTAAACTAAATCTTTCATGCTAGGTTGTTTATGTCACTGGTATTTAGCATAATCTGAGGGCTTTCATGTTATTTTCTATACTCATCCTAGTTAGAAAGAAATAGGTTGATGTTAGGGTTTTATATGCTCATTAACCCTTGTTTTTTTCACTAACAAAATGACTTATTGAAGTGTTGTGTTGCAGATAACAGGTGCAAAAATATACACACACCAGATTTTCTTTCTTAGGTAAAGTTTGAATCATATAAGAAGATAATTGTCAAAAATCAACATGCAAATCTCTATATTGTGTCATTTTATCATTGTTATTTTGATAACCTCCTTTAACATATTCCCCAATCAATTGTGAATCTCCATAAATTTCCAAGTTTTTAATGTTAAGGGATGAAGTTGCTCGTAAGCCAGCTATAAGAGCTTCATACTCCTCAATATTGTTAGTACAAGGAAAATTCAATTTACATGGGATGGGGATCATTTTTTTTGGAGTGATGAAGATCTAATGCCAACACCAAAACCTATCTTACATCTAGATCCATCAAAATATAATTCCCAAACATCATCATGTTTAATAGATAGAATATTTTCATCAGGGAACTCTATTGAAGTAAAGAATGTATTTGAATGAGGACAAGAAGAATCAGACAAATAATTTGTTAAAGCTTTTCCTTTAATTGACTTTTGAGAAATTAAATGAAGATCAAATTCTATAAGTAACATCACCCACTTTGCAAGATGGCCAGTGAGATCAGTCTTTGAGAAAAAGATGTTTCAAAGGATAAAATTTAACAATCACATTGAATTCAACATTTAATAGATAATGCCTGAGTTTTTGACAAGCATAAACTAAAGCTAAGCATTGTTTTTCAAAATATGTATAGTTTTTTTCATATTCAAGTAAAGTCCAGCTAATTTAGTATACAGGTCTTTCCTTACCTTCACTATCATGTTGAGGCAACAACGCACTCACCGCATTCAAAGTGGATAAAGTATACAGATAAAAGGGTTTATCAAATTAAGCAGGTTGCAAAATAGGAGGATTGGCGAGATAGTCCTTAAATTTCTTAAAGGATTGAACTACATTCCTCGTTCGAAGAGAAAGTGGTATCCTTTCTAAGCAAGGAAGTAAAAGGAACAGTTCTATCAGCTAAGTTGGAAATAAAGCGACGAATAGCTTGAATTTTTCCTTGTAAACTTCGTAACTGAGAGATGTTCTTAGGAGGAGGCATATTAACAATAGCATCAATATTTTCAGTATCTACCTCTACACCTAACTTAGAGATTATAAACCCCAATAATTTACTAGAATCAACTCCAAAGGCACATTTCTTAGGATTCAAACTCATATTGTAACCTATAATCCTTTCAAATATTTATCATAAAATACTAACATGACATCCTCTTTGTATAGATATTGCCAAGATATCATCCACATAATCCTCAAGAATCTTATGAATGTAATCATGAAAAATCAAAGTCATGTCTCGCTGATTAATTGATCCCCCATTTATTAATCCAAAAGGCATCATGACCCATCAAAATGTTCCCCAAGGTGTTATAAATGTGGTATTAAGTTGATCTTTAGTAGGAATAAAGATTTGATTATAGCCCAAAAGTCCAACCATGAAAGATAAAAGAGCATGACCTATTGTTTAATCCATAATCATATCAATATTAGGTAATGGGAAATCATCTTTTAAGGATGCCTTTTTTAAATTGCAGCATTTAGTACACATTCTTATCTTATTTTCTCCTTTTGAAATGACCACAATGTTTGAAATCCAATCTAATTAATCAATAGAGTGGATGAATCCAACATCCAATAATTTTTCAATTGTAGCCTTAACTAATAAGGCAATTCCTAGATTCATCTTTCATATTTTCTTCTTCACAAGTTTAGCATTTGGTTTGAGAACAATATTGTGAGTAACAATCTTAGGATCTATACCCGACATATTCAAGTATGTCCAAGCAAAAATATCCTTAAATGCAAGTAAAAGGGAAATGAACTAATCACGTTTATTTTAATTCAAACAATTCCCAATTTTTATCATCTTCTTAGAGTCTTTTGCATCCACTTGAACCTAAACAGTCTCAATTATTAGAAAATTACTTTGTATCAGAGAATCCATTCATAAAGGAGAAATATCATGGTCATCATGTTCTCCAAAATAAGCTTATGTATTTAGACAATATGGCTTCCTTCTTTTATGAATAAACATAGGTAGATCTTCATAAGCTCCTAAAAGATCCACTAAGGCTTCACCTTGCGGAAAAAAATCTAAGATAGGATTTTGATCCATTTCAAGGAGGAGAGGGTGAACCAACTTCAAATGTCCACCAGAGATATAATTAACATTGAGAGGAAAAGCTGATGGTTGTTTGTAATGATTGAACCCCAATCCATATGTATAATCATATATTTTTTCATCCAAAGGTACTTGTATACCTTGTTCATATTTACCACATCCTTTCCTATTAAATCTTGATTTCTTGAGAAGATGATAACCAGAACCATATCTATCAGCCGTATCAGATTGAGTTAAAGGAGACACATATGTCAGATTATCATAGCATTTAGGTTTTATTGTTTTAATTGTTTCTTCAATTGAGGCAGAAACAAAGTTAATTTTTATTCTGCAGAAAGTGGGGAAGGAGTAAAAACTTGTTTTTCAATGCCACTTTGTTGTTTTAGAAAATCTAAATCAGAAACTTTATATTCTCTAATAAAAGATGGATTAAAGTCCAACTTTCCCCAATCATCCCCAGTCAAAGAAGAAGATGGAGCTTCAGTTTTTTAAATCTCAGGTGGCCTTTCAAGTTCTTTACTTGGTTGGAGAGGTTTGGAAACTCTAGCATATTCCACATTTAAGCAAGGATTCGGCGCATCATCCGCATGTAGTGCATACATTAAATTTTTATAAATGAACCTAACCTTATGATGAAGAGTAGAAAGAACTGTATGCAGAGTATGTAACCAAGGTCTACCTAAAATAAGGTTATAATTGAGAGGTATAGGAATAACATGAATAGGTGTATTGATAATAAAATGACCAACCTTAACAGGTAGCATAATAATGCCCAAAGTTCTCTTTGAAATATGACCAAATCTATGAATACAGACATTATCAGGTTGAATAGTTGTAAGATTAGCCTTAATTTCCTTAAGCACATCCATGCTACAAATATCAAGCCTAGATCCATTGTCAATTAATGTTATATGAATGATACTCTGATTAATAGAAACAACAACTATAAGAGCACCATATTGATTATGCACCTCAACAGGAGGTAAATCATCATCGGTAAAGACAATAGGATGTATAAAAGGCATACTATGCATGCACTCCAAAAACAAAATAATGTAGATCTTGGTTAGGAGGTGAAGAATGAAGGGTAAATGAATCCTTTTGCAATACCTCATGATATGTTAGAGAAGTTTGAAGCATTTCCCATAAAGATATCTTAGCAGGCGTAGCATGTAATTGTCCAAATAAGTCATACTCCTTAATGGAAGATGGAAACATTGGTGATTGAGGAAGCATAGGTTGAGAAGGAGGTAAATAAACTAGAATAGTAGGCTGACGGTTATTCCATGTGCGATAAGCATGTGAAACAAAATCTGTGTTATCAAAGAAATCCAAAGGATCTCTAGGTTAACCCTTAATTATTATTCAAGGAAATCCTTTTACCATCGACAAAGGTGTAGGATATAACATTCTAGGTGCATCAATTTTTCAAATAGTGGAACATGAAGGTAACCGTGCACACACACTATGGTAAAGTTCAATTGAAGAGGTTTTAGAGGAGGATGAAATAGGAATAGTATCAATGGAGATCTTATTCAAACAATTTGCATCCTCACGTCCATGTACCTCATTAGGGGATCTATCCTATTTTGCAATAAAATCCTCATCAAAGAATTCAAAACAAAAAAAAAATCATACATGTTGAACAGAAAGTAGCACTACAAGCATGAAAAATGTAAATGTTTTTTTTGTATTTTTAATGAAATTTTTGTGATTTTTATTTATTTATTTTTGAAACATAAATGAAAGAGCATAAAATAAATATATTTTTGTATTCATGTAATATCTAACATAAAATGCAAATCTAACACCAAAAAGAAAGATTTGTCATAGTCAGGTTCACCAAAATGTATAGTTAGAAATATGGATAGGGTTTAGAATAATGGGGGTTTGCACATAAAAGAGACCCTATGCCTCTATTAACCACATACATTTAATTCTAATGATAAGGAATATAAATTTGGAAATATTTTTCATAGAAGAATGAAATTAGATAGAATGAAATACATACCTCATAACATAGCAGATATTGAAA
This sequence comes from Thuja plicata, assembly GCA_018584345.1. Taxonomy (NCBI): domain Eukaryota; kingdom Viridiplantae; phylum Streptophyta; class Pinopsida; order Cupressales; family Cupressaceae; genus Thuja; species Thuja plicata. The sequence continues at coordinate 136,402 of MU226152.1, read as the reverse complement.
TACCTTTTTTCTAGTGTCTTTATCAAGCTTTTAGAAACTCTGCAACCACATTTGGAATGGAAACACAAAGACGGAGAAAATCTAAATTTTTTTTTCTTTTTCTGAGCTAGGTCAACCTTGACCCAAATACAGGGGCACAATTGTGCCCCTCTATGCTGACCTTGACCTGCACTGCTCTAACGGTAATTTTGTTCGTGGATCTTGAATGTTTCTGAAAAGGGTATACAAATATTCTTTGCAAATCCCAAAATAATGACTCTAGATATCTGAAAATGGTGTTTTGGGGTGGCTATATAGGGTTTTTCCTTATTCAAACCCCCTTCGTGGTGATTTCCACCTCCACAAATAGATGGATATAATAGAATATTTGTGTGTTGCTCGTAGCAAGAGCTTTGAATGTGCAATGCCAAGATCTAATCATCTAGATTAAAACCCTAGCATGAATTAAAATGAGAGATAAATGCATACATACAAATATTATAAAGAATGCATACCAAGCCAATTAAGTTATATAGATATGAATATTATAATATTATATGACTAGCTCATAGGTCCTACCTACATAATAGAGCCATGAAAAAGGAAATCAAGGAGAATCCCCAGGATCCTAACCCTAATTTCACCTAGAAATGAAGAATTTCCAAGTGCAGATGCATCCTAAATGCAAATCTATCATGTAAATGCACTAAATGAGGGTGCTAAACCTACCAAGATGGAAGTGCTTCCATTTTAAGATGATATAAATGCAAATGAAAACAATTATTAATTGTAGAATTCATGACATTCACATTCATGTTTTTTTACATTGGAATATGATATTATGCATGATAGATGATGAGATACAAAAAATGACAATAGAATACATACAAAAGTTTAATAAATACCTAGGACCTGCTACTTCTACAAAGGTTCAAGTTTCCACATCATATCATTATCAGGATCCTCAGATTCATCACCATCAACTTAATATCTTCCTTGGTTCTTTGATATGTTTTCTTCACTCTTCATACCTCCGCTTAACTCAACTTCAACACTACCATTACAAGTACTAGTACATGAGTCAATGACAGTCATGTGATTGTCTCTGGCACTCATAGTTTGGTTTTAAATGTTTCCTAGCCCTCTTCTCTAACATTTCTTCTTTGGTAATTTCAATGCCCTATCGTAAGGAAAAGTATGGACTTCATACCTTGATGTATAGAACCTCAATCAATTTTACAAATTCTTGTCTAGTTTTTTTCTTAGCTTTGACTTTAGGAACACCAAAGCACTAAAAAATATCTCATCCTCCACCAACCCCAATATCATGGTCAGACATAAATCAACAAGATTGAAACTTTTTGATATTGAATCAATAAACATTTCACTCTTAGCTAGATATTTTCAAACCCTTGTTGTCAATCCATCTTCATGCGGGTCATGCATAATATTATAGTTTTCCCTAATTATCTCTAAAAAATGACCCAATTTTTCTCTCCAACGAGATTCATCTAAAATTACATTTAGAGTTACTCCATTAAATTCTTGGGTTTTACAAAAATGATCTATCAAAGTTAGTATCTTAGTTTGATAATCCTTCAAATTGTTGATACTCTAATATTAAGGAAACACAATAGACATGGATTCAAGTAGTTTGACTTGAGGGAATCTTTTTTTAATATCTAAGGAAAGATCATAGATAATGTGCTTCATAGAAGTAGGTACAGACTCAATGATATTGCTAAATTCTTCCCTTTTAACACTTGATATTCGCTTCCTATTCTTCCTTCCTAGTTCCTCGAACTCAGCCCTTACATAGTAGTACATAGGTATCACATCTCCACATACTTCTACACATAGCTCCCCATTTACACAAATCTTTAAAAAGTTGTCAGGATTGTTCAAATGTGTTATTTTAAGGCAGCTGGAAAATTTTACATCATCACATGATCGATAGAGATTATCCAACCTCATGCATGTCAATTGATGAAGCGCAGCATATTCTACAATATAAATTACTTTTTATTGGGCCATTTTCATTAAATTTCTCATTTCCTCCAGTAGGGGGAGAAGACCTGCTAACATTAAGAGTGTCTCTAAATTAGTTAACCTTTGTAGAAGCTCAAAAAATTTGGGTAGCCTTGCTTCTTCATGACTTGAGTTCATTAGATTAAGGAACGATTGATATTCTGAAAACACTCGATGTGCTGGTCCATCCAAAGAGATCCATAAAGTATCATTATCCTTCAAAATATTGTTCCCATCGGTTAGTCCTACATTAAAGTGTTGAAATTCCCTCAATCAGTTAGGAATTTAACAGAGGTATTGATAGACCTCTTTGATTAAAACTTCAATTTTTAATACTGGATCATGCTTGCTAACAACTCCAAAAGCTAGATTCATTTTGTGGGCCATGTAGTAAATGGGATTAATGTAGGACACACAAGAATATTGTATCCTTGTGAAAACACCACCTCTGTGGCCTTGCATTAATAAAGCTCCATCCACTCCAACACACACCAACTTATTCGCTATCATCATGTCATTTATACCTCCATATTCAATTAGAGAACTCTTTACTAGTTTGAATAAATTTTCAGATGTTGCATTATCCTTCATTTTGGCAATAGTTAGTAGATGAGGTTGGCAGACAAAACTATGTATAGTATAAACATGCATGCATACCCACAAAGTATTATCTACTATTGTAACCTATCTAAAGACAATGCAATAAAATTTGACTCTTTAATTTTTTCTTTTAGATCCTCTTTTTCAATATTGGCAAGACAACTTGCCCATTCCTATCCACTATTTACTGACCAGTGACTATTAGGATAGTTACAAATATTTTGAAAGTGTAATAAAGAACTCAATGACAGGTAGTCTATCATAGGACACCCTCTTCTTAAAATATTAAAGACAACACTTAACTAAACAACTGTTCCCATTATTTCTACTTCCAATCCTTTTCCAAAAATAAATTCAATATACCCTTTAACTTGAGCAGGCTTTGTCTATATATTCTACTGAAATTCATATAATTCTACATTCCTAACATGCAGAGATTCATCCTTTGCTTTCCATCTTATCACTGAATTTTCAACTCCATCTATGCTTAAATTATTTTCGCAAAGTTTACCCATATGCTTCTCTATGGCATCAATTTTTAATTGTAACCTCTTTTGCTTCTTATTTACCTTGGTGTGAATCTTACATCTACATTCTATAGAGGCTAATGTTCAATTGGATTGTCCACTGGTTCAATGAATGGATCCTTTGACACCCATTCTATTTGAAAATTCCTTGACAACTCCCACTTATGATCATTTTTTGATTCCCTATCCTTCTTTGAATTATTTTTTCTTTTCTTTTTCCCTACACCATCATCATCTCTTACATTGTAAGTCTCATCCAAGTTGATTATATCATTATGGATATTCTGGGTATTCAACTAAAATCTTCTTCAAGTTCATCTTGATCAGGGATATCAGGTTCACCTACTTCTTCAATATGCCATTTAGTTTTAGGTTGTGAACTTCAAAATCTACTTGTGACAAAGCAGCTTCTCATTTTTGGATAGAAACATTTCCAACACCATGACCAAAGTATGATGATACGTGATGAACTCTAACTGATTGATTGTTGAAGATGTTAAGTAGATGATCTTGCAAGACATTAAATCAGTTAATGTATTGTATTGTCATTAATGTCAAGTTGATATAATCTATATGGTCATGGACATATTGGTAAAGACTTCAAAGAACCAATGAATCAAAGGCTATGCTATTAGTAATGCATAAGATTCAAGTATTCACAAAGTGACTCTATACACTGACAGAGGGCACATCGATGGACAAAGTAAACCGAAAGAGAAAATTGACAGTATTACTTAATGAGAAAAGCACAGTGTAACCTGATGGATAGAATTACAGTGTTGCTCGACAGATGGAGATCTTGAAGTCAACTGAAGTCACACTAATAGAATAGTCAGTTGTCACTGACGAGTAACTAAAGTATTGACTGACAGAACAAAGAGTTTAGAAATGACAAAAATTTTAACTGGCAAGAGCTAAATATAGACTTAAGTGGTACTTATCATTTTTTTAATTGACAAGATAATGCCAGAGATAAGTAAAGGATTTAAAGATGCTTTGTCCAGTTGGAAAGAAGATCTCTATGAGATAAAACTAGAGTTTTTCTTTAAATCTAAGTGGTGAGAATTGTGGATCACGCTAAGATCAAGAAAGCCAAGAAACAATGAAATCATATCTATTTAAGAGACAAGCTTATTCAATATGAGCAAGTGGAGTGACAAGAGAATAGATGCTAAAGATATTCTGAAGGAGAAGAAAGTCTTCATTCAAACCTGATCAAACAAGCTAAGGAAAGAGCTAAATTCTATAGACACCGGCAAACAGTGATACAACATCAAAGGGAAGAACAGTGTCAAGAAAAGGTATTGCATTGATTACATTGACAAGAAAGGTAATGTGCTTACAATAGATCTAAAAATCTACAATTCTAGTTGTATATGTGAAAAAATCAATTTATTATTTTAGTTTAACCATTGAAGCATCAAGTCTCTTAACTGAGTAGGACTTAAAAGTCTTTTCTAATTGAGATACATCCCAAGGAGTATCAAAAAGTTTGATCATACAAACTAGCATTGGATATGCATGATACCTATTGACAGGCCAAGTGAGTGTTTGATCAAGGATGGTAGCATTAGATGCTAAATACTCAGTGATAAACTATTATTTTAAATCCTCTAACAAGGTCACACCTAACAGTGTGTTTGTAACCTTTAACAGGGTTGGCTCTTCATCGATCTCATTTCAAAAGAGTGAAAATTTGGGGTTTCCATGCTTTTATCCTTAATAGGGTTTCCAAGTTAAAAATTGATGTGTCATGTGTTAATGAGTCATTACTTTACTATTTTTCATTTCACATAAGCAAATCTTGATTGATCAGTATACACTAGTTATTTACTATTTTTTAGTAAATAGAAAGACTGCTTATCAGTAAACATACAAAAAACTTTTTACAAAGCATTCCGACAAGTAGTATTTTGATATAAGTATTTGAAGGAATTCATCTTACAGGACTAAAGATAACTAGAGGCATAATTTTTGGTTCTAAGTTATAAGGGTTGATTTAAGGATTAATTTTTGAGACCACTAATTACCCCCCCCCCTCTTAGTTATTACTAACAATTGGTATCAGAGTTTGTGTGCTTAGAAGGAAGGTTTCAAGACCTAAGCTGAAGATCACAAGATGAAGAGATGAGATGTGCCCAAGCTGAAAAAGACAACTTTGCTCCATGGTAAAGAAGGATAAGACTCCACTTATCAGGTATTGGAAATGATGCTACTCAATACTTAGATTCTAAATATGTGTTTCCCACAGGAGCACCCATAGTTTAACAAATGAGAGAGAAGCATGAGCACAACTACATGATGATAGAGCTTGCTTCCTCACTCTCTGATGCTGAATTTGAAGATATCAAAACATGCACAACTTCAAAGTAGATGTGGGGTAAATTGAAGCTTGTACATGGTGGTGATAAAAATGTTCTGAGAGCCAAGGCATAAATCCTTAGAGGAAAGTTTGATGATCTCATAATTAAAGAAGGTGAAAAAATCACACAATATAACACAAGAATCAAAGAGGTATCCAATTCTATCTTAGGAGTTGGAGGTGTACTAGATGAAGATATAGTGGTAAGTAAAATTTTAAGAACCTTAATGCCTACTTATGCTATTAGAGTATTTGTCATACAAGAAATGAGAACAGTAGCAAATAAAAATGTTACTCTAGATAGTTTGATTGGAAGACTGATTTCATTTGAGATGAATAACTTTGATAATAGTGTCTTACCAAACATAGAGTTTGCATTCAAATATTCTTTGAGAATAAGTCAATCAAGTCATAAACATACTATGAGAAAAGATAGTGATAGTGAAAGTGAAGAAGAAGATCTTGATGAAATTGAAGCACTTATGGCAAGAAGAATGCAGAGAGGCAAATGTAAATACAAAGGTAAGTTACCACTTGTATGTTTTAATTGTAAAGAGATTGGACACTTTGCTGCAAGATGTCCTAATAGAAGAAGAGATGACATAAGCAATGATAGGTCATTTGAAAAGAAGTTTGACATAGGTGATTACAGAAGAAACCAACAATTAGAATGAAGAGATACCCAAGACTACAAGGACAAAGGAAAGAAGTTTAGTTACCTAGCTAAATGCAAAGATGAAGATACTGACATCGAATCTGATCAAGACATCAAGATGGTGTTTGTGGCAGTAAAAATGATTCAGATGAAGAATAAGAAAGGTATGTAGACATTGCACTCATATCTAAAGTTAGCAAGAATGATATTTGGATCATAGATAGTGGCTGCACTCATCATATGACCGGTGACAAACAAAAGTTTGAGACTTTTGAATACTATAATGGTGGTTTAGTAAGAATGGGTAATGATACACCTTGTCCAGTTGAAGGTAGAGGAACCATAATGCTGAATAACCTGATAAAATGTGAAAATTCTTATTGGGTAAAAGGACTGAAATATAATCTATTAAGTGTTTCTTAGCTGAACAATTTAGGTCACAAAGTAGCATTTGAAAATAATAAGGCAAAGATCTTCAATGAATCAGAAAGGCTCATTGGCACCGGTGAGTAGACAAAATGTAACTTATTCTATCTTAATGATACTGATACCACTTTTTTGATGGCTAGAAACAAAGACATATGGTTGTGGCACAAAATATTGTGTCATGTGAACTTTGACAACATGATAAAGATAAGAAAAAAGAGAAATTTTAGAGGCTTACCAACCATGACTAAGCCCGAAAATATCATGTGCTTCAATTGTCAAAAATGTAAGATGACAAAGTCTAGTTTAAAAAGTAAAACCAATAAATCTGATGTCATTCTAGAATTATTCCATACTAATCTATGTAGACCCATGAGGACAAAGAGTTACTATGGTGATAGATATTTTATTCTCTTTGTTGATGATTACTCTAGAATGATGATAGTTATGTTTCTAAAAGATAAATCAAAAGAATTAAAGATGTTTAAATGGTACAAAGTAATGGTAGAAAAACAAAGTGGTAAGGAATTAAAATTCTTAAGATCAGATAGAGGAGGGGAATTTATTTTAGTTGAATTCACTAACTTTTGCAATGAGAATGGTATCAAAAGATAGGTCTCTACACCAAGAAGACCACAACAAAATGGAATTGGTGAAAGAAGGAATAGATCCATTGTTGATTGTGCAAGGACATTGATGATAAAGAAAGACGTCACCCAAATCTTCTAGAGGGGCGCTATCAGTATAGCTATTTACACATTGAACATAGTACAAGTGAAGAAAGACACCAAGAAGACACCCTATGAGCTATGGTATGGTCACACACTCAATGTAAGTTACTTAAATATCTTTGGTAGTCAATGTTATATCTTAAAAGATGATAGAAATGGAAAAAACTGACTGCAAAAGTGATGAAGGTATCTTTCTAGGGTATTCCACCAAGAGCAAGGCTTATAAATGTCTCAATAAAGCCTCTAACAAAATTGTTGAAAGTGCAAATGTAAAGATAGATGAATTTGTAGAGAAGAATGAAAAGGAAAGAAAAAAAGAACCAGAGAACTAAAACAAGTTAGTTTAAAATGAAGAACCTAACACTCTACCCAACCAACAATGTATACCTCTCGAGCAAAAGAACATTTCACCCGAGCATCAGGCTACAAATACCAAAAATTGGGATATTTCTCAAGATGATGTAGCAAGTGATGGAGATCAAAATGAACGATAGAATGATGATCAAGATGATAGACAAAGAATTGAACCTATACTTTCCATATATGTCAGAAGGAACCATCCACAAAACCAGATCATTGGAGACAAGAAGGCTGGTATGAGAACTAGAAGTAAGTCTCTAAACACAAGATGTCTAATTTGTGATTTTGAGCCAAAATCTATCAATGCTACACTTGATAATGAAGAATAGATTAGTGGTATGAATGAAGAAATTGAGCAGATTGAGAAAAAAAAGACATGGACACTTGTATCGAGACTAGATGACAAGAATGTCATTGGTACAAAATGGATATTCAGGAATAAGATGAATAAGAATGGACAAGTCACCATAAACCACTACAACATTTGAGACCATTTTTTGATGGCTATGTGTCACTTTTATGACACTATCCCATCGGCCAAGCATTAGAGACCACTGTTGCGGTTTTGGTGTCAGAAACAACAACGACTGTACTGTCTATCATTATTGCAACGGTACTAACTATCACAATACTAGCCAGCTGTGATGGTTATCATGTTGTCATTACATATTTTAGCTATTTCTATTACGACACATAGGCATCATAGTTTTTGTGTTAACCTTTGCAGTTTACGCAGTCTATAAACATCAGCATGTCATTGTTATAGTTTGTGGGTGTCACAATTACAGCAGACATGCGACAAATTTTCTATAAATGCGACATAGAGTCATCAAAAATTTCTGATGGCTCGACATCACATGTATAGCAAATTTGTCATATGTCTATTGTAATTTGTGATAGTTAACACAAAATATGCAACATCTAGGTTTTGCAATACGAGCTGTCTATGATGTTTATCATGCTATTGTTACATTTATTTGTCGCCAGTATGACACCTAGGCATTGCATTTTGCGTCGTCTAAGAACTTCAGCATGGCATCATTATAGTTTGTTGGTGTCACAATTACAACAAACCTGCGATGAATTTGCTATACATGCGATGTCAAGCCGTCGACAATTTATGACGGTTCGATGTCGCATGTATTTTTTTAGTGTCGCTTTAGAGTTTTTAAGAATTTAGTCCCACAAGGAATATAAGGTAGACCCATATTACTATAAGCCTTCTATAAACACATATATAAATCACCCACTATTATAAGCTAAAAAAATATATTTCTTTCTTTGCCACATCATCCTTAATCATCTATTTAGTAGCAGGCCATTTTCTTAAGAAAGAGAAGAATGGAAGTTTGATCGCATACTATTCCTTTAGCGATTTGGAATTCAAGACTATACCAAGCATATTCAAACCTACACATGGTTGATCCACTAGTGCCTATTCATGCACATACAAATACCCACTTCAAAAAATTAAAAGAAAAAAATTATGAGCTCTAGTTTATATACTCTATAGTCTATTCTATTTTCTAACTGAAGTAATTAAAATTCTAATTACCATATGCAAATACCAACCCACTCTGGTTATTTTGTGGTGTAATATTATCTATGCAAATACCCACCCACTTTGGTTATTTTGTCAACAAGTTTCATTATTGAATATCAGTTACTGACAGCTATAGCAATGTTGGTCCCTTTTGCTTGAAATCTTAGTGTATTAAATATTTTATACTTTTCTAAGAACTATATGCTACTAGGAGAAATCTCATGCATCTTTAAAGTGTACTTTTGTAACTGACAATGCTTCTCAGTCATGTTTTCTTGTTTGTTTACCATGGAATCACAAGAGACAGATGAGATTGGATTTCTTTGTCTCATGAATGTATCCACTAGTAATTTTTTTTTCAGTAATTGTGGTTTTACTTATTTTGGAACCATGATTTGATGTGATTTATTGGGATAATTTCATTAGCGATTGGCCAAATAAATGTAAAATAGTTGGTATTACAAAATTAGTTCATCCAAAAACTAGAAGACTGTGACTGTCTAATAAGTACAAGTAGGATTCATGAAAAGACATCAAGTGCCTAAAATGAAATAATTAAATAAAAATTAGAAATAAGCATACCATTCATGGTTAGTGATTCAAATCTTATTTTCCTCCTAGTTTCCAACCCATGAGACATATCCATAAAAGAATACAACATCTTTGTAAAATAATACATAAAAACACAAGGGTATTTGCAAATGTAACCCAAAAAAGAGAGAAAATAATGAGATCAGCATCCATACATTTTGGTACAAGAAATACAGAACAAATTTTCATACATTTAGTGAATTTCCTTCCTCACTACCTTCACTTGAACCTTCACTACCACTGTCTCCACTGAAACTAACAGTTCTATTTAGATCACTAACATATAAGTTATAAACATAAGAAGGTAAGAAAATGAGAATTATTCGAGAATAGAAACTGAATTATCTAAGCACCATCCTAGACCTTCCCACTTATTATTAAAGTTTAATAAGTTTATCAAATTTAGCAGCCTTGAATATCCACCTTTGTAAGAAGGCACCATTTACAGTAGCAGGTGATGCTTTTCCACCCTCTCCTTTACTTGTAACTATTTTGAGCTTTCCCAAACTTCCTTTTATCCTATTCATTGAATTTTGTCCTTTACCTCCCAAGGACTTTGGCTCTACATCTATGTTTTGTGCAACTGAAGTATGTCCACAGAAAGTAGCTATCAAATTTCCATTCAATACATTTATTAAAAGATTAAAACATTAACTACTGAGTGCTAAAAATTCTTATGATCATTTTCCATATAATTACTACCTACAATATTTCAGTAATTACCATTACGACATCTGTAGGATTACCATTTGATGGGATTCCATATTGAGTGAATGTGTGTACACCCTAAAGTTGCAATCAAGACCACAATGTTAGAAAATTAGGATAGTAAAATATGCCATATGTCCACAATAAAAATAGCCAAAATACATGCTAAACTCTAGGTAACAAAAGGGAGTGACCATCTCCTTCAATATTGACCTGCCTGAAAAGAAAAATCACATAGACAGATGCATACTTTCAAATTATAAGTATTAAATATTTTAAAAGACAAGAATGACAAAACTCAAGGTATTAGAACTTTCAGAGGGTAGTGATGGATGGCCATAAATTCCTCCAGATGGATACATAGAAGCATAGGGAGGAGTTGTTCCATAAGGTGGCATTAAATTTCATTCATCAAAGCACTGAACACATCTGGACCATCACCCCATCCGACAGATTAAAATAGCAATGATGTTAAGCGCAACTGATTCTATAAAGGGAATCAATTTCATTAATTGGAAGAAAATATTTAAAAAGTAAAAAAGGAGATAGTCTTGTTCCTAGATGCTTAATGCAATCCTGTCCCAAAAGAAAAAATTCATCTAGAAATTTGTAAGGAAATTAGAAGATAGTTTTCATGTGTCTCAAGTTGTCAATAAAAAATAATTATAAACATTAAATAATTCTATGTAAGACCCCTCGTCGTATGCACCTGATTAAGAATGACTTGCTAATTAAATGAGATTATGGTTTGAATAAATAGTACTAAATGTATTCTCTAAAGTAGTTGTGCATACCAGTGGTTAAGAAATTT
>MU226152.1:66206-96237 GCA_018584345.1 Thuja plicata | reverse complement strand
TATATATATATATATATATGTTTGACTTTATGATAAAAACTTTGTATGTACCAGGCATCGTCTTCCCTGAATTGGCAGTAGTGAGCGTGCCCTTACACATGTATCAATGGTAAAATAAGGGAGACAACATTCAATCTTATCCTAAGCTTATATTTTGTCCTGAAAAATGGATGAGCTGACTGACTGTCCTATTTGAATATATCAAAGTAATATAAATTTTAAAGCCCTTTTTGTGTATGCATGTTGAGTTGGTTTTAGTTGATTATTCTATTTGTTTGGTTTTCAGTTAGATTCATGTTGTATTTAGTTTGGTAAATGGTTAATTAAGGTAATTATTTATGTTAATAATTACACCTTTAATAAGGTTAAAATATAAATATATGGCTAATATTAATATATGGTTATCTAATCATTAAATATTAATTAAATACCTATATTTGATTAAGTGATCCTAAATTAATAATTGAGATTTAAGTATTTTAAATTCAAAAAGTAGAGTTAATTGCATAGTTAACTTAATAATATCACTTTAAGTTGCATAATTGATTTATTTAATTAAAATAATATCATGCATGTCAAATGGAATTTATTAATATTTTATAAAATTTAGTTGTTCAAACTCAATTAAAATTAAAATGTTTTCTTTTAAATTTAAATTAAATTTTTCCTAACTAGGGTTTCACCTTTCAAACCCTAGTTTCTTGGGTTTTCCATATATCTGGTTTTGAAAGCCATTTTAAGCATTCAATCAAGTTGAAGGAGAAATTTGCGGAGTTAAGAAATTATTTTAAAGCTTGGAGTATTTTGGAGCTTGATTTTCTACTTCGGTTTTTAAATCCATTTGTCAATTTAAGGTAGGGTTTGAAACCCTTAAAAAATTCCACTATTTGGATCCATGTCTTCTATGTGTCTGAAATAGTAGAATCCTTTGTGTGAAAATTCCTTGCTTGATATTGTGCTTGCTTGTTTAAGTAAAATTGGAGAAAAGGCTATCAAATTTGCATCTAGGTTTTTCCTTTCAATTTAGTTCCAGATATGCATTTGTGAGTGTTAGGATTAAAAAATAATAATACCAGTTTTGAGAAATTATTTTTTCTTCCCAATTAGGGTTTCTTTCAAAAATTGGTATTTTATTCCTCATTTAGAAACATATGTATGTAGGTAGGTACGCCCACCCCACATACCCCATGGGGACTGTGGGATTGCGGTACCCACCATTGTCACAATGATGATTGTGTGTCTGTGAGTGGGTACCGCAGGACACGGTACCCACCATAGTCTGTGGGGGATAAACCCCATCCATGGTCGGTGGGGTTGTTTTCGCATGCGGTATTTTCTAAATTACATTTTAGATATATTAAATTCTCTCTGTCTCTCTCTCTCTATATATATATATACTCTCTCTCTATCTCTCTCTCTCTCTCTCTATATATATATATATATATATATATATATTATAATATTATTAATATATTTAATAATATTTTATTATTAATTAATAATGTTTAGTTCTTTATAAAAAAGTGAGTTTTATTTTTGATTTAAAGTTTTATTTATGTGATGGATTAAATGAATGTTAAGTAATTAAACTATTAATGTATTTTGATTATTATTAGTTATCTTTTATAATGTATATTATATATATACTTTTATATATATATTTAAGTCATAATTTTTAAATACGGATTTTCAATTTTCATTTTTAATTAACTATAAATATTTATTTATTTATTTATTTTGGATTTAAGTGAAAAATGATCTACTTTTTATCTTTGATTATTATTGTATCAAATTACATAAAGTTTTTTAAAATATAATTATAGGATGATAATATGTTCATATTGATATCTTTGTCGTGATGACCTATTGGTCGATTTGTTAGTCTAAGTCATGTAAAGGACTAAGTTTATGAGGGGCTTAGGTTTTTGTTGATTACTATATTGATGCAACTATTATATACTTCATATAAGTTATCTTTATCTTTATCTTTATTTCTCAACCCTGTATTCAGAGTTGTGTTCATATACATATTCGATTATTCATAAAGTGTGCTTTGAGATGTTATTTGTTCAATTTTATTCACCCAACCATGTTCATATGAATGTATAATTATTCTTGGGAATACTTTACGAGCATAATGGTTATTTGAGAACCAGTATATTCATGTATAGGCAAGATTCATATTTGAGATTTATGTTTACTATATTGATGTATTCATCTATGAGCCGAGGGTAAGTTATCTAGGTGCATAGAGGCAAACTGGCTTGCAATGGAAATCAAGGCTGTAAAGTGGCTACTAGGATAACTCATTATAAATAGCTTAATAATTGATAAATTAATAAATTTATTAGAGACATGTTAATAAGATAATTTTGATCACTGCCCATGCCTTGAGTGATAGTATAGACTAGGATCAAGTGTGAGAAAATGGTTGCATATTTAGGATCTTTGTCTGCATGAAAGGATTACTAAGCCACATATGGTCACTTGGGTGTCGGTGTCCGAAGAGACTACTGTAGCAACTCAAGGATTAGAAATACCTGATGGCACTTCCCTATATGCATATTAGGTTTCCTACTTGTGTCTAGTGCCTCTGGTAGTGTTTAGAACCTTAACATGGTAGTGAACTTCTAGAATATTCATTTTCTTAGCTCTTTGTAGACCTTGTATACCTTTACATTATTTTCTCCTTGTTGTATACATTTTTGTGCGGGCCTTGTGTTTATCTCCTTATCATAGTGGGAGTGAACCTTTGTGTTCTACATGGTCAGGTGGTAGTGGTTCTTTTACCATTAATATCTGATGTTCTTGTTCATGCTTAGATGATCCTTGTGCTATTATAGTTCCTTTCTCTTTTGGAGAATTTATCATTATCATGAGTTGTATATTGTAGATATCTATATATTGGTTGATATCCATTCTAGGGATGTGATTCATTATTGCATACCATGCGACTTGTGTAGTGGATGATGATCTAGTTTGTATACCTTCTGTATTAGTTGTATATGTGATCTTATTATATGAGATGTACCTTATGATTTTAGTTTATGCATCTTTTCATGTTAGGTATTTATGGTTGTTCCTCATAGATTAGTTAACTTAAAAGTAACTATACTTCATGAGACCCTTGAGATTGTTAACTGTACTTGTTTACTTTATCACTATGTTTATCTTTTTTGTTCTTTCTTCTTCTTTTGTGTTGTGTAATCTTTATAAAAAAAAATTGTCCACTTATTATCATATTTAGGTATAATTGTCTTGGGTTTCTTGGAAGGGTGTTACACTTTCATAGATTTGGAATTACCTTCAGTTTCATTGAATTCCTTGATGACCTTGATTTGTCCAATTACTTGCACAAGTCTCTTAAATTGATTGCATTCCTGTAGATTCAAATGCTTAAAGATTTGATTTTATTGATTTATTAATCTATATTTCTTTTTAGATGCATAAAAATTAAAGAGAAATGTTGGTTTTATATACTTACTTGCTATATTTCAAGGGTTTAACATTACGCAGGTTGACTACATATCTAAAACCCACACCCATTCTTCGGATAGGGCCCATTCCAAAAATTTAGGTCACATTTTTGGGGTGCACAATGTCTAGAAAATTGTGAACTTGGGTCCAAAATGTTTGAAATTTTCTTCATCCTCCAATAACAACTCAGATTTATTTTGTGGGCTACGAAGAATGTGTAGATTTGGGTATTTTAATCACAACTGGTTTTGGGGCTTGGAAAGGTCATATTAGCCACTAATAATGACATAGGTCCAAGGTGACAAAATAAATTAAGTGATTGGATGGAAAATAGAGGATTGTATCTATAAATAAGGGTCACCCTTGATTTTAAGAAAGATAGAGAGAAAAGAGAAAATAAAGAGAAGCCCGATTTAAATTAAAGTGTCCACATAAGGTCCTATTACTAAAATGAGTGCAAAATAGTCCTTGAAAAGTACACTTATCAATTGCTTAATTGTTAGGATGCTTAAAAAAAACTTCTTGATTACTTTGCCTCAACCTATTTAGGCAATGGGAAATATTCTCCTTTTTGGCTTCATAATGACCCATTCTGATAAGGATTTGATAGGATTTTTCTATATACTCTTGGATGGATTTTTTCACATTCTTGAATCCTTGCATTTTATTCATAAAATCAAGCTCATATTCAATAGAAATGAATTATCTCTTCAATTTCTCCACCATCTGACACAATTTTGTTATATTTTCCTTCGCTCTTCTACTTTTCTCCAACAGAACCTCATTCCACAAAATTTTGACATGACCTTTCAGCTTGTCCTTTAAGAATCTAACCCACATAAAATATTCTATTTCCTCATACTCAAAGTACTTAAGTCCATATAATTGATACAATAGATCAACCCTTATGGGTTAGTATTTGAAAAACAAATGTGGAAACTTTAACTTTTGGTCTCTTTCCAATCTTGGAAGTGGACCTCAAAATCCTAGCTTCATCATGATCTCTAGTCACTTCTTGCTCTACCTCAAACTTTCCTTCACCTTAAGATTCATCCTCACTTTAATCTATTTCTCTAATATCAGTTCCTCTACATAACTCCTCTTGTAGTTCATGAAATTGTCTCTAGAGTGCTCTAAAACCCTCTTCTATTTTACCAGTGATTAGACTTCCAATACAATTCTTTCATGGAGGTATTTTATTTACTTATTTCTCAAACTCAAAACCACTCTCATAGCATAGAATGTCTGACATTCGGTGATATATTTACACAATCAGGACCTTCTTCTTTTTTGGATAATGGAGAGGTGTGTACGTAGAGGGGAGGGGTGAATCAATACCCTTAAAAACTTTTAATCAAATCTTTGTAGCCACTAGTTTTGTAATAATTGACTAAGTAGATTGCATACACTAAACATATAGTATCACTTCTGAAATGTAAATGCATGTAAAGTAAACAATACACATACATGAAATTAAGTACTCATGTTACTATTATTTTGATATCGTAGAAAACCCTTGTTAGAAGGTAAAAACTATGGTGGGGACTAGACCCACAAAACTTCACTACTGTAGAAATAAAGTATCCTATTAAAGCTGTAATAAGGTGAAATGGGGTTTTGTGTGTTAAGGATAAAAGATTAGAAGGGGGTTTGATTCATTGATTAATTATTATAGTGTGTTGAAATCCTTAACCCTATTTCACATATTACACTTAATTGAGTTTAATATTGATTGTATATTGTAATTATAATTAAGGGAAGATAAGACACTCCTTTCTTTCACCCTCAAATACACAAATAGGAGATCCAATTTTATCAACCCAAGTAGAAGGGTTAATGCACAAGTGAATCAACTATTTGGAAAGAGAACAAGAAAGAGGATCTTAAATTCTATAAATTAATTAATTAAATATGCCTGATTATTGTAATTGAAAAGGATAGGAGGAAGAACTAACCTTACAAATTTGTAGATCAAAGATTTCTATTTTCTGAGGTCTGTAGACTATTTCTGGAAAATCTGATAGTTGATCCCAAACCAGAACGTAGAGACAAACAAAACCCAGAAATATTTTTCTTTTCTGATGTTATCTTATAAAAAAGGTCGACCATGTACCACCAATTCCAACCCTATCCTGCACAGATCTAAAAGTGTCCCTGTTCGTGCTGTCCAAAAGAAAACTAAAAAGGGTATCCATATCTGGTCCCAGATCTTCAGTCTCGAACCTGTATCTACAAGAAAAAAAGGTTTGTTTATTGTGGGAGAAGGGTTTTCCTTAGTCAAACCCCAATTTAGGAATTAACCTTGAAATCAATAATTAAAATAAGAATGCTATCAAGTAGTAGAATTGAATCTAAGAATGAAGCTATGATATTCAATAGATATGCTAATGTAATTCAAATGTATGCAAATATGTGAGTATGAAAGAATGGAACTTTAAAAACCATAAAGCTTCATGATTGTATTATTGAAATCCACCTTAGAAGGATGATGAAAGAGTCTCGAGGATTTGAAAAGGATCTTGAAGGAAGATCACACCACCATCATGGATAGATCTAGGGTTCGGAGGATAATTCTTGAATGCTTGAACCAAATTCCTTCAAAGGCTTGAGAGCTTGAATCCTTGATATTCAATGGAGAACTTGAATGCTTGAGAAGAATAATTGAACACATTCAATTTCTTGAGAACATGTAGAACAATGGATGCTTGAACTTTTTCTTCTTGACAAAATCTTGATTAGAGCTTTTTTTGCACTTAGCAGACTTAGATGAAATGAGAGAGAAAGCTTCCCTTTTATATGAAATTAGGGCACAATATTCTAAGGAGGCCTACATAAGATAATTAAATCACCATTAAATCCTTTACCCATAGGAGAGGACCTATATTAAATATAATTTTAGGAATCCATGCTTCAGAACCTGAAACAGCCGACCCAGAAGCGGGAGAAAACTTTTTGTGAGGACCGACATCTGGGAAACAGAAAGTTCCCAGGATTTGGACCCTCGGACAAGGTCAAGGTCAGCCCTATCCTAGGATAGGGCTGAGGTAAACTCTATTCTAGGTTAGGGCTAAGGTTTACCCTATCTTAGGAGGTCGACCCTGTCCCTGAATCCTATAAACACAGGTCTGTATCCCAGAATGCAGAAATCAGGTCAGAAAATGGTGGATAGAAATGTAGATTAGGGGGGATGATGCAAAAATGGTAGGATGACATGATGGAGGTAAAATTAATACCCTAATGAGGTCTAAACACTCTTAACATGGAAGTGCTTCCATTTTAAGATGATACATTAAACCCCCACTTTAGCGGGAGTACAGAAATTGAACGTGCTCACTGTAAAGTTAGAAGAAAGACACCAGTGGATTGCAACAATGTAGAATATCACTAAGTCAAAGACATGATTCCTTAGACAAAGGATTTTAACTCAACATTCATACATAAATATATTGAATATAAAGAGCAATTAATCATAGAAAACATATATAACTACATAAGTAAGACAAGAACAACACCATAGATAACATAGCTTCATGATCTAATCCTACTAGCATGAAAGAGAAAGAGAGAAAAGAGATAGTGATTACCTTTCCTAGTAAGATGCCCACCTTAATATGAATCACCAAGGAGGGAGAGCCCCCAATAGGTTCACCCATAAACTGAGCTTGTAATTGTAAATGCATCTTCTGACAGCTTTTTGAAAATACACATAGATCCACATTCTTGTATCACTATGGAATATAAAATGTGTGTCCATTTAGGATTTAGAAACTTATGTGAGTAACCTTTTGAGGATTTAGCATATCATAAAGTAAAAAGGGTGTGTATCTCTTTAGGATTTAGCAACTTGTGTGCGTTACCTTATGAGGATTTAGCAAACATAAAAGTAAAAATGTGTGTCTCTTCAGGATTTAGCAACTTATGTGCATTACCTTCCAAGGATTTAGAAAAAGTAAAAAGTGAAAATGCATGTCTCTTCAGTATTTAGCAACTTGTGTGCATTACCTTCCAAGGATTTAGCAAAAGTAAAAAGTAAAAATGCGTGTCTCTTTAGGAAGTAGCAACTTGTGTGCATTACCTTCCAAGGATTTAGCATGCTGCAAAATGTAAATAAATGTAAATTATAGTACAAGGGAGACCCTATATATACCCGCCTCCTTATCATGACTACCCACTAGGTAGGATAAGGAAGAGAAAGAGGATACCTACCTCACAAGGTAAGGAGATATCCAGCTTGACAACAATGTATACCATATTCTTAGCAAAGAGCTTTGACCCTTACATCTAAGAACATAGATAGTCGTGAAATGAATATATCACTTATGGAAAAAGGATCCTCAAAGAGGAAGAGATCTTATCAACAAGAGCTCTTCCATAGAGGAGTGCTTAGGATAAAATGTCATCTTTGAAAAGCAACAGGGACCCAAGATTCAACCATCAAGCTCCTTTGCAATAAACAGCATGAAGAATATTGGAATGAAGGATAACAAACTCTAACCCAAAAAGTTAAGGGAAAGAGTTTATAAAGAACATAATTCACAAAATAAAGAAGAGGTAATGACCTAGGACATTCACCTCTCAAATAAGAAGGTATCAATGGTCAAAACATAGATCTTTATAAGGACAATAATGTTTGCAATATAAATAAATGCCACTAAGCTAAGGAAAGTAGATCCTTAGATAGAGATAGAAGGAGAAAATACCTTTCCCCCCAAAGATGATAGAAAGGGATATAACAAATTATATCAAAAAAGTTTATAAAGATAAGAGATATCCCTCCAAAACAGATGTCCTAGAAAGAATATCATGACGGTAGGAATTTATAAGGATAAAATGCAGAGAGAATAACCAATTATACTCAAAAAAACATTCATGCTAAGAGAATAATGGATCCTATAAGATTGAAAGAGAATACCTCTTGCCCCCCAGTGTAAGAGACAAGAGGAAAAACATAATCTAATTTATAGGAGGGGAATGCCCTATGTCAAAATTATGAAGAAATTGTAATATTAATCGAGAATAAGATATAATTCCATGAGAAGCTCTATCTCTAACATATAATTTGAAATGGACACAATCAGAAAGGAAATGTTTATTACTATTGTGGAAAGGACATTTCTACTTATGTAAAGCTTTTTTTGGGAGAGGTTTAAAGTTTTCCTTCTTGGAATTCATTAACTGGACATATACTTTCTTAGCCACATCTTGAGGAGTATTAGGATGGTCTAAGGTAGGTGTTGGAAGACAAATATCAAGAGGAGGACAATAGTTAATATCAGCCACATGAAATTGAGAAGATGAATAGCCTATACCATACATACCATGTTTAGAAGATACATTGATCGGGTTTTTAATGCCATGTTCATTAAAACCAAGCCCTAAACCCTTATAACCTTGTTTATCTACTATAGTGTATCTAGTAGTATACCTATCTTGCATAGAATTTATGGGAGAGGATTGATTGTGATGCTCATGAGAGAATGTTGTATAAGGTGGAACAATGGTTTTAGGAGAAGTTTCTTTGGATTTTCCTTTATTATCACCATAGATAGGATAAGAAGGAGAAGGTAAATCTAGAAATTCTTGCACATCCTCATCTTGTACCATAGTTTGAGCCTTAACAAAAGTATCAGAAGAAGAACTAGGGATGAAAGATGGAAGAATAGGAGTAGAAATTATCAGAATAGGAAGGTTTATATTAGGAAGACTAGGTAATGGAGTATCATATACCAAATTCTTCACATAATCTAAAAGAGCAATAAGTCCACTACACAAATCCTTAATTAAATTTTTGAAAGTAGGGACACTAGTATTGGTCAATCTTAGAATAGTGTAAGCAAGTGAAACATGAAGATTAACAAACATGATAAAGTGGATAATACTCTCATAGACATCATACGTACTATAAAGTGATGCTAAAAGAAGCATAATGAGAAAAATAGCCATACACCAAAAGAACTTCATAATGAATGAAATGCAAGAAGTGTTTTTATAAATGCAAATTGTAATCTAAGATGTAAAGCTCACACCAAAGAGAAGGAGTTGTCTGTCACAGGTTCACCAAAATGTAATAAGGTGAAATGGGGTTTTGTGTGTTAAGGATAAAAGATTGGAAGGGGGTTTGATTAATTGATTGATTGTTATAGTTTGTTGAAATCCTTAACACTATTTCACATCTTACACTTAATTAAGTTTAATATTGATTGTATATTGTAATTATGATTAAGGGAAGATAAGACACTCCTTTCTTTCACCCTCAAATACACAAATAGCAGATCCATTTTGATCAACCCAAGTAGAAGGGTTAATGCACAAGTGAATCAACTATTTGGAAAGAGAACAAGAAAGAGGATCTTAAATTCTATAAATTAATTAAGTAAATATGCCTAATTATTGTAATTGAAAAGAATAGGAGGAAGAACTAACCTTACAAATTTGCAGATCAAAGATTTCTATTTTCTGAGGTCTATAGACTTTTTCTAGAAAATCTGACAGTTGATCCCGAACCAAAATGCTGAGACGAACAAAACCCAGAAATATTTTTCCATTCTGATGTCATGTTATGAAAAAGGTTGACCTTGTACACAAATGCCAACCTTGTCCTATACAGATCTGAAAGTGACCCTATTCACGCTGTCCAAAAGAAAAATGAAAAGGGTATCCATATCTGGTCTCAGATCTTCGGTCCCAAACCTGTACCTGCAAGAAAAAAAGGTTTGTTTTTTGTGGGGGTGGGGTTTTCCATGGTCAAACCCCATTTTAATAATTAACCTTGAAATCAATAATTAAAATAAGAATGCTAGCAAGTAGTAGAATTGAATCTAAGGATGAAGCTATGATATTCAATAGATATGCTAATGTAATTCAAATGTATGCAAATATGTGAGTATGAAAGCATGGAACTTTAAAAACCATAAACCTTCATGATTGTATTCTTGAAATCCACCTTAGAAGGATGATGAAAGAGACTTCAAGATGAAAAAAGGAGCTTGAAGGAAGATCACACCACCATCATGGCTAGATCTAGGGTTTGGAGGATAATTCTTGAATGCTTGAACCAAATTCCTTTAAAGGCTTGAGATCTTGAATCCTTGATCTTCAATGGAGAACTTGAATTATTGAGAAGAAGACTTCAACACCTTCAATTTCTTGAGAACATGTAGAACAATGGATGCTTGAAATTTTTCTTCTTGACAAAATCTTGATTAGAGCTTTTTTTGCACTTAGCAGACTTAGAGGAAATGAGAGAGAAAGCTTCACTTTTATATGAAATTAGAGAACAATATTCTAAGGAGGCCTACATAGGATAATTAAATCACCATTAAAGCATTTACCCATAGGAGAGGACCTATATTAAATACAATTTTAGGAATCCACGCTTTAGAACCCGAAACAGTCGACCCAGAAGCAGGAGAAAACTTTTTGTGAGGACCGACATCTGGGAAACAAAAAGTTCCCAGGATTTGGACCCTGGGATAGGGTTGAGGTCAGCCCTATCCTAGGATAGGGCTGAGGTCATCCATTTCCTAGGTTAGGGCTGAGGTTGATCCTATCCTAGGAGGTTGACCCTGTCCCTGAATCTTAGAAACATAGGTCTGTATCCCAGAATGCAAAAATTAGGTCAGAAAATGGTGGACAGAATGGAAGATCAGGGGGGATGATACAAAAATGGGAGGATGACATGATGGAGGTCAAATAGATCCCCTAAGGAGGGTTAAACACTCTTAACATGGAAGTGCTTCCATTTTAAGAGGATACAAAAGCTTACAAAGAATGATCACTTCTGATGATCTTACCCTATTATGAGTAACAATGATATCAATTATATCTACCTCATGTGAGGATTGAGCAACATTAAGTATGTGTGCACTTGGTTAAGAGATTTACAAAAAGATGGTTAATTATACTCTATTCAAATATTTTAGGGGTCTATTACAATTTTTAGAAAGTAACAGAAATGTGATATGAATATATAAAATCTCAATATTTCTTATACAGATCCATTAAGTACAAACAAAACATATCACCTCAATATCAATGATAATACCTTCTTCTCTATTATGCTTGGTAGCCTTGCCTCTACTCTAAAAAATGATTACTGCAATGTAGTCTTTGTCCTCAAAACCCTTGTTTTATGTTTGATGTCTATAGTATGATGGCTACTTGATCATTGCTTGATCAACATACATTACAAAAATGACATCCATACATTTATATATATCAAATGCTATGACCTAATTAGGGCTTTACAATTACATCCCTAACCTAAGATCAACAGTGTACATAATTTACCTTGATCATCTGAACATAGGAGACATAAACCATTAATGTTGTAAATATGTAATTTATGTTCTCCTTGATCGTGTAAACCATTATCTCAGTCAAAAAAAAGTATAGAATGATGTTCCATAACAAACTATTATGTGGCATCTGGTCCACTCGGTTAATGTTGTCTCTATGTACTCAATGTAGTATGTGTATCTCAGTTATACTATTGTTCGGTTAAACTATGTAGCTCGGTGTAGACTATTGCTTGGTAAAGTCTCTCTATTTGGTTATCACTGCACTTGGTTAAATCTAGGCATGATCAACTCTCTTGGTTAACTCTACACTTTAGTGATTATACCGACTATCTTATTTTTGACTCAGTTACCGACTGTCCATTATGTGTACTTGAATACTAAGGACAAATTTAGTACTCAATTGGAGTAACATTATCCTCCTTGTGCATTATTATCCAAAAATTATTACTATACATAGTGACTCCCTCTTTTTTCATGCTCAGTATATGTATATGAGCTCCTTCTGATTATATTATCCCCCTTTACTATACTTATATACATATGTTTCCCCCTTTTTTGAAAATAATGACAAAAGGAATATAACTTTGAGATTGTCAAAAATATTAGGATGGGCATTCTTTAGATTTTCTAGTAGCTTCTTGCACTCTTGTTTTAAATTCTCTATGGTTAATTTCTGTAATTTTAGCTGAGAATATATATCATATATGCTTTCTTTCATTGACAATTCTTGGGTAGCAATCAAATTCTTTCCCAATGTCATATGTCTCTGCATCATAGCCAAATACGGTAGCAACGTTCCCTGTAGCTTGGTTTCTTATTCTCTAGTTTTCTCCTCTTCTTTCTTTAAGTCTAGTTTTAACTGCTAGATTTGAAGTACCTTGGTGTAATACATCTATAATACATGATGCTCGGTTGATATAGTATTTTTACTATCTTGTAGATCTTGATCGATCATCTTTATCTTTTCACTAATCTTGGTAGTAAAGTGATCTAGAGTGCATAACTTCTGGAGAATTATGATGGCTTCAGATATTAAAATTTCTAAACCACTTACAAATTTAGATAGAGTTATCTTATTTACTACCACTGCCTCACTAATATTCTCAGTAACCTTTTATTTTATCTTCTTCTCAGCTCACTCTTCCAATTTTTGCTCGGCATCCATGTTAGGTTTTTTAATTTCCCCAGTGAGAAGTGAAATTTGATCAATGATTTCGGTTGATTCATTGATATCTAAGTCAGGAACCAATTTCTTTAGAATATCCTTGGCTGCTTCTAATACTTGTGCATTATTTTGTTCTTGCCTTAATTTATCCTGTGCTTCTTTCCTAGTGCATAATTCAACATATTTATTCAATGTTTTTGGATTGAGTGTTCTTGGATCCCATGCTAGAATCTCTATGGTTTCATCTAAAGTAAGTGCATCCTTTCTTCCTTTCTTCTTCTTCTTTTTCTTTCCTTGGACACTAGATGAAGGAGATAATGTTAATGCTAATTGAACCTTTTTCTTGATTTTACGCATTGCTTGCTCAATACTCAGTGTGATGACTTGGTGAGGTGCCTCGGTAATTGAACTTGTGTCTAGAGTAGAAGTGTCTATCATATTGTCTATATTGTTTGTATTTCCTTAACCTTTCTCTTCTGCATCAATCGTATCTTTGGGTGCATCACCTTGTGTTGTTCAACCACTATAATTAGGATGTGTACCTTGGTGATCACCCTTGTCTTCATTTGTATCTGTAACCTACTTGGGTGTCTTGTTCTATGGTTCACTCTCTATTTCAATATATTGTACTAAAATTGTTAACTGGCCTAATACATTTACTCGGGAAACCTCTGTTGTGTCTTATTCATCAAGGTTCTCAGTTGCTCTGACTATCTCATCTTCTTTAGCTTTATCATCAGGATGATCTTTAGTTATGTCATTTATTGTGATCTCTAGGTGACTCATATAAGTCAATATTTGAGGAATTCCATCCAATAAATTGTCAACATTTGCATCATTAACATGTATTGGTTATATTCTCATTCGATCTCCCTCGGTATCAACTTTGGATGCAATGTCTATTTCATCCTTAGTTTCCTTGATTTACTTGCATGAATTCAGAAGTTTATACCATATATGTGTGCTCTATATATCCACTTCCTTTATATTTTCTTGTAAGATGTTCAATGCTGGTTCCTTCTTAGGAAATTTATTAGCATAATACTACATGATACTATTTATCTTTTTTATAGTACAATTAGCTTTAATAAGACTGGGAGTTGCCTCTCTCATCTGTTTCTCAGTTTGAAGTGCATAGGACCATCTATTTGATATCTTATCATACAACTCGGAGGTAATGTAAGAATAAAATTCAACTAGAACTTGTTTGAAGTTAATCATCATACCTATGATTGATTTTTCAAGTTTATCCTTGTCCTCGGCAGTCAGATCATAATATGCATGTATCTCTGGATGTCCTAACTATTTGGCTGATAGGATTACTGATGACATGTAATTGATTCAATTTTTGATAATGTTAAGTTAAAGATAATGCAAGGCATTAAATTAGTTAATGGTTTGTATTGTCATTGATGTCAACTTGATATCATCTGTACATTCATGTATATAATTCCAAAGACTTCAGAGAATCAATGGAACAAAGGTTATACTTTTAGCAATGCATAAATGTCAAGTATACACCAAGTGATAGACAACACTGACGGAGTGCACACCATCGATAAAGGAAAAGAAGAAAAGTCACAATGATATCTGATGAGTAGAAGATAGTGTTGCCTGACAAAGAAAAACCACAGGATGCCCAACAAGCTAAAAATAGAGTTTCCCAACAAGTAAAATCCAATGATGCCTGACGGACGAAGATCCCAAAGTTAACTAGAGTCACACTGATGGAACTAGCAGTTGTCACCAAAACCTAACTACAGAGTTGACCGACAGAAGAAAGAGTTTAGAAAATGACAAAATATCTAGCTGGCAAAAGCTAAATATAGACTTAACTAGTTGTTTTCTTTTTTTTATTCAACCATAGTTAAGTAATTGATTTAAAGAATATTTATACACTTGGCAAGAAGATAACTGCGAGATAAATCAGGAGTTATGCTTTAAATAAAATTGACTAGATTTTGTTTCACGCCAAGAATCAAGAATCAAGAAATGGTGAATATCATGTCTATATAAGAGACAAGCTTAATTCATTTCTGTATGCATGGAAGCAGAGTGAATAGAAAGAGGATGTTGAAGAGAAACTTATGAAGAAGAACTTCATACAGTCCTGATCAATCAAGTTTAAGGAGAGCTAAAGAATTCTGTAAACACCAACCAATAGTGAAGCATAGCATCACAGAGCAGAAAGTGTACTTAAATAGATCTGAAAATGTGCAATTCAAAGTTGCATTAGAAATAGGTCATAGTGTTTTAGTTTAACCATTGAAGCATCAAATCTCTTAACCAAGCAGGACATGACCTATTTCTAATGCAACTTTGAATTGCACATTTTCAGATCTATTTCTGAAAATAGGCCAAAAAGGTTGATTCATGAAAGTAGGCCAAAAAGGTTGATTCATGAAAGTAGTGCCAAGGAGTGCCAAAAAGGTTGATTCATGAAACTAGCTTTAGACTTGCCCGATACCTATTAATAGTCTAAGAAAGAGGGTGATTCAAGGATGGTAGCAATAGATGCCCAATACTAAGTGAAAACCTCTATGTATAAAATCCTCTAACAAGGTCACACCTAATAGTGTGTTTGTAACCTTTAACAGGGTTGGCTCCTAACAGGGCTCACTTCAGAAGAGTGAAAATTTGGGGTACCAGTCCAAGTGGTTATTTCCCGTAACAGGGTTTCCACATTAAAATCCATGTGTTATGTGTGTATGGTTTATTACATTACTATTTTACATTTCACATATGCATTTTTGGGTTGATTGGTATACTCTACTTATTTACTAAGTTTCAGTAAATAGTTTTACTACTTATCGATAATCGAGGAGAATAAGGACAGACAAGGAAAAGTGAAAAACAATTAATCATTATAAGTATTTCATGGGATGCATCTTGTAGTGACATAACAATATAAGGTTTATTTTATTGATGGTAAATAGTTGAAGGATAAATTTTGAGGCCACTGATTCACCCCCCCCTCTCAGTTATTACTTACAATTGGTATCAGAGCTTGTGTGCTTAGAAGGAAGGTTTCAAGACCTAAGTCAGGATCACAAGATGAACAGATGAGATGTGCCCAAGTTGAACAAAGACAACTTTGCTTCATGGAAAATTAGCATAAGACTCCACTTATCAGGTATTGGTAATGATGTTACTCAATTCCTAGATACTAAATGTGTATTTCCTATAGGAGTATTGACTGTAGTTTTGCAATCCTTGACATATTCAAATTTAGCTTTCTTCCTCAATCTCTGATGCTAAATTTGAATATGTCAAGGATTGAAAAACTACAAAGAAGATGTGGGACAAACTGAAGCTTGTACATGGAGGTGATACAAATGTTTTGAGAGCCAAGGCAGAAAGCCTTAGAGGAAAGTTTGATGATCTTAGAATGAAAGAAGGAGAAAACATCAGACAGTACAGCACAAGGATAAAAGAAGTAGTAAATGCTATACGAGGTGTTGGAGGTACAATTAAAGAGGGGACAGTGGTAAGTAAAACCATAAGAACCTTATTACCTGTATATGCTATTAGAGTTTCTGCCATTCAAGAAATGAGAGCATTAGCAAAAAATATAATTACTCTTGATAGTTGAATTCGTAGATTGATTTCATTTGAAATGAATAACTTTGACAATTTTTTCTTACCAAACTTAGAGTCTTCATTTATGTCTTCTATGAAAATAAGAAAATCAAGTCATAGACATTCATCTAGAAGAGACAATGAAAGTGAAAGTGAAGAAGAAGATCTAGATAAAATAGAAGCACTTATGTCTAGAAGAATGTAGAGAGGCAAAGGTAAATACAAAGGCAAGTTATCACTTGTATGCTTTAATTGTAAAGAGATTGGACACTTTGATGCAAGATGTCCTAACAGACGAAAAGATGACAAAAGTAATGACATACCTTTTGAGAAGAAATCTGACAGAGGTGATAACAAACATTACAAAGGTTACCAACAATCAGAAAGAAGAGATAACTGAGACTACAAGGACAAAGGCAAGAAGGATAGCTACCTAGCTGCTTGCAAAGATGAAGATATTGACACCAAACTTGATGAAGACATCGAGATGGTATTTGTACCTATGAAGGATGATTCAGTTGAAGATGAAAGGTATGTAGAAACTACACTCATATCTAAGATTAGAAAGAATGATATCTAGATTATAGATAGTGGCTGCATTCACCACATGATCGATGACAAAGAAAAGTTTAAGACTTTTGAGTATTATAATGGTGGTATAGTAAGAATGGGTAATGATACACCTTGTCCGGTTGAAGGTAAAGGAATAATAATGCTGAATAACCTGATTAAATGTGAAAATGCTTATTGGGTAAAAGGATTCAATTACAATCTATTGAGTGTTTCTTAGCTAAATAATTTAGGTCACAGAGTAGCATTTGAGAACAAGAAGGAAAAAGTCTTTATCGAATCAGGAAAACTGATTGGTAGCGGTGAACAAACTAAAGGTAACTTATTCTATCTGAATGATACTAACACCACTTGCTTAATGACTAGAAATGAAGACATATGGTTGTGGCACAAAATATTGTGTCATGTGAATTTTTACAACATGATGAAAATAAGCAAAAGGAGAAATGTAAGAGGCTTACCGACGATGACAAAGCCAAACAACATCATGTGCAAAAATTGTCAAAAAGGTAAAATGACAAAGTCAAGTATCAAAAGTAAAACCCATACATCTGATAATATTCTAGAATTAGTCCATAATGATTTATGTGGACCTATGAGGACAAATATTTATTATGAAGATAGATATTTTATTCTCTCTGTTGATCATTACTCTAGAATGATGGCAGTTATGTTTCTAAAAGATAAATCTGAAGCATTCAAGATGTTTAAATGGTATAAAGATATGGTAGAAAAACAAAGTGGTAAGGATTTGAAATGTTTGAGATCAGATAGAGGAGGAGAATTTATATCAAAATAATTCACTAATTTCTCTAATGAGCATGGTATAAAAAGATAAGTTTCTGCACCAAGAACACCACAACAAAATGGGATTACTGAGAGAAGGAACAAATCAATAGTTGATTGTGCAAGAACACTAATAATAGAGAAAGGCATCACCAAAATATTCTGGAGGGAAGCTGTCAGCACTACTGTAAGTTACTTCAAAATATTTGGTAGTCAATGTTATGTCTTAAAGGATGATAGAAATGGAAAGCTTGACGCCAAAAGTGATGAAGGTATTTTTCTGGGGTATTCTACCAAAAGCAAAGCTTTTAAATGTCTCATCAAGGCCTCTAACAAAATAGTTGAAAGTGTAAATGTAAACATTGATGAATTTGCAGAAATAAATGAGTTGAAAAGAACAAAAGAACCAGAGGACTACAATAATTTTGTATATTGTGAAGAACCCAACACTCTGCTCGAGCAACAGTGCTTAACTCCAAAACAACAGAATGTTGCAACTGACGGTCAGCCTGTTGTTACAGATGATCATGATAATGATCAAGATAATGTGCAAGGTAATGAAAAATAGAATGAAGATCAAAATGATGATCAAGCTGATACACAAAGAGTTGTACCTATATGTGCAAGATATGTAAGAAGGAACCATCCAGAGATCCAGATCATAGGAGATAAGAAAGCTATTACAAGAACAAGAAGTAAGTCTTTAAACTCAAACTATGTAATTTGTAAGTTTGAGACAAAATATGTCAATGTTGCACTAGATAATGAGGAATGGATAAGTGCTATGAATGATGAGATTGAGAAGATTGAGAAGAAAAAAACATGGTCACTTGTGCCAAGATCAGATTACAAGAATGTCATTGGTACAAAATGGATATTTAGGAATAAGCTGAATGAGAATGGAGAAGTCAAAAGGAAAAAAACAAGACTAGTATGCAAGGGGTTTGCACAAGAGGAATGTATAGACTATGGAGAAACCTTTTCACCCATTTCTAGGCTAGAAGGAGTAAGAATACTACTTTATTATGATGCATATAAAGGATTCAAATTATATCAAATGGATGTCAAGTCAACATTCCTAAATGGAATACTTGAGGAAGAGGTATACATTGAACAACCAGAAGGGTTTTCTGATCCAGACAAGAGAAACATGGTATGTAGACTTCACAAAGCCTTGTATGGATTGAAACAAGCTCCCAGAGCCTGGTATGAATGACTTCATTTCCATCTAATAAGTATTGGATTTATAAGGACTAGTGAAAATAGTAATCTTTATTTGAAAGAAGATACTGATGCCAGAATTTTGATTGGTGAAATATTTGTTAATGACATCATATTTGGAGGCAATGATATGCTATGCAAATCATTTACTGATGAGATGAGAAAAGAGTTTGAGATGTCTATATTTTGTGAGATCAAGTTCTTTCTTGGTCTACAGATCATTCAACAAAGTGAAGGTATTTTCATTACACAGTCCAAATACATCAAAGAGGTCCTGAAAATATTCAAGATGGAAGATTCCAAACTATTTGGAACACTGATGGCTACTAGATGTAAGTTGATTAAGGAAGACAAGACAACAGAGGTAAATCAGACTTTGTACAGATCAATGATTGGAAAACTCATGTATGTTGTACACACTAGACCATATATTACACATGCACTAGGAATTGTTGCTAGATTTTCTGCTAACCACGGGGAATCACATATGACTACTCTGAAAATAATTTTAAGATATCTAAAAAATAATGAGGAATTTGGCTTATGGTATAGAAGAGAAGGCAAATTTGAACTAAAAGTGTTTACTGACGCTGATTGGGCTGGAAATCTTGATGACCGAAAGAGAACAATTGGAGGAGCATTCTTTATGGGTGACAAACTTGTCACATGGATTAGCAAGAAGTAAGGATGCATCTCTCAGTCTACTACAAAAGATGAATATGTTGCTTCTGCTGCAAATTGCTCAAATATTTCATGGATCAAACAGTAGCTGGAAGGTATGCATATGAAGATCTCAGAACCAGTGATTGTCTATTGTGATAACACCAGTGCAATAAAAATTTCAAAGAATATAGTCATGCATTCCAAAAATAAACACAATGCAATCAAGTATCATTATTTAAGAGAACAAGTTCAAGAAAAAGAGGTGATACTTGAGTATGTGCAATCAAAATAAAAATTAGCTGATATATTCACCAGGCCACTATCCAAGGATACGTTTGAGTACTTGAGAAAGAGACTAGGGGTCAAACCCTTGTCTAGCAGTCAGTAAACACTGAAGGCTACATCAGCATGCATATTATCAGAATATCATTCATGTCGATGCAAGCAAAGAGATGAACTTCAAAGATACATCTATATACAAAGAGGTATATATCAGAACCAAGCACCAGAGCATATTAATGTATTACTGATGGATAAGGGGAATTCAAGGAATATATTATGGATAGATAGAAAAGAATTGTTGACATGAATATCAAATATTTATAAAATATTTGTTTGGCATTGTTGTCAAAGGCAGAGAGATTATCCATATTATCACATTCTTCTATAAAAAAGAGATATTATCCATTATCATATTACTCCAACACGGAGAGATTATATCCTTAGGGAGAGAAAATTATATGAAAGTTTATACAAAGGGAGAGTTGTTGAAAAGAAAAAAAAAAGACATCATAAAAGAGAGAATAGGAAAAGGAGTGAAATTGACACAAGCAAAGGACTCAACATATAAGAAGACTAAAAAAAGATGCAAAAATCAAATCTAAGCTAAAACAAAGCTTACCGATGATTAGACATTTATCCGTTGACAAAACAAAATGATTGGTAGTTTGATGAATCTCAACTGTTGTATTTCATATTATATTAGAAAGAGTATAGTGTGATAATACATTATGTTGCCATCAATTCCAAAGAGAGAGATTGATGACATTTAACTGATTGAATGTTTCATAATGTTAAGTTGAAGATAATGCAACACATTAAATTAGTTAATGGTTTGTATTGTCATTGATGTCAACTTTATATCATCTATATGGTCACGTATATAATGCAAAAGACTTGAGAGAATTAATGGAACAAAGGTTATGCTTTCATTAATGCATAAATGTCAAGTATTTACCAAGTGATAGACAACACCGATGGAGTGCACACCATCAGTAAAGGCAAAGAAGAAAAGTCACAGTGATACCTGACAAGTAGAAGATAGTGTTTCCTGACAAAGAAAAATCACAGGATGCCCGATGAGCTAAAAAAAAATTTCCCAATGAGTAAAATCCAATGATGCTCAACAGATAAAGATCTCGAAGCTAACTGGAGTTACACCGATGGAACCAGCAGTTGTCACCGACAACTAACTATAGAGTTGATCGACAAAATAGAGAGTTCAAAAAATGACAAAATATCTAGCTGGCAAGAGCTAAAGATAGACTTAACTGGTTGTTTTCTTTGTTTTCTTTGACCATAGTTAAGTAATTGAATTAAAGAAGATTTATACAGTTGGCAAGAAAATAACTGTGAGATAAATCAAGAGTTATGCTTTAAATCAAATTAGCTGGATTATTTTTCACGCCAAGAATCAAGAATCCAGAAATGGTGAATATCATGTATATATAATAGAAAAGCTTAATTCATTTCCATATGCATGGAAGGGGAGTGAATAGAAAGAGGATTCTAAAGAGAAACTAATGAATAATAACGTCATATGGTCCTGATCAAACAAGCTGAAGGAGAGCTAAAGAATTCTACAGACACCGATGAACAGTGAAGCACAACATCACAAAGAAAAAAGTGTGGAGCACAAAGAATTGAATTGATACAATGATCAGAAAGGTAATGTAATTAAATAGATCTAAAAATATGCAATTTAAAGTTGCATTAGAAATAGGTCATAGTGTTTCAGTTTAACCATTGAAGCATCAAGTCTCTTAACCAAGCAGGACTTAACAATCTTCTATATATTAAGGTACATACCAAGGAGTGCCAAAAAGGTTGATTCATGAAAGTAGCATTGAAATTTTTTGATACCTATTGAAAGTCTAAGAAGGAGGCTAATTAAAGGATGGTATCAATAGATGCCCGATACTAAGTGAAAACCTCTATGTATAAAATACTCTAACAAGGTCACACCTAATAGTATGTTTGTAATCTTTAACAGGGTTGGTTCCTAATATGGCTCACTTCAAAAGAGTGAAAATTTGGGGTACCAGTCCTAGTGGTTTTTTCCGTTAATAGGATTTCCACGTTATAATCCACGTGTTATGTGTGTATGGTTTATTACTTTAATGATTTACATTTCACATATACATTTCTGCATTGATTGGTATTCTCTTATTATTTACTAAGTTTTGGTAAATAGTTTTACTGCTTATCGGTAATCAAGGAGAATAAGGATAGACAAGGAAAACTGACAAATAGTTAATCATTATAAGTATTTAATGGCATGCATCTTATAGGGACATAATAATCTAAGGTTTATTAAATTGGTTGTAAATAGTTGAAGGATGAATTTTTGAGGCCACTGATTCACCCCCCCTCCCTCTCATTTACTACTGATAGGGAGACTCCTTAGTATCCTTCTGAGTTTGCTTGAACTCTTCTTAGGTCTCTCCTAGGACCTCTAGGGCTTCCTCAATCCACCCTCTAACACTTGGAAAGAATCAATTCTTCCCCTCCAACCAAGAGTCTACCTATCTTGTCAGATTCACCATTCTTGTGTTCTACAAGAACATTCCTCCCTTAATGACACCAAGCCCTAATCTCAGTTTTGGATTTGTAAGAGGGCTAGGTCTTCAATCAAATCCATTCTTGGATTGCAAACTAGGTTTGAAGCCACCAAGTTGAGCCATTTCTCCATCGCTTCCTTCATTCCTATCTTCTGGGCCTTGTAGCCCTTTCCACCAATTAGGCCTCCTAAAATGTAGGACAACACTTTTTCCGTGCAAAACCTTCAAAGGACCCCCAAATATCTTTTGGCATTTTGGAAGTAAAGAAAAAACCCACAAGGATTTTCTAGGTCTCAGGGTCCAGTTTTGTCCATACACCCTGTTTCTTGAAAATGGCTTCTTTCTTGTTTTTGGATCAGTTTTACATCTTTGGCTTCAAAACTCAGTAAATTTATGTCTTGGGCACTCCTCCACATCACTAAATACCTACATAACATCACTCATGACATCCATTTCCTTCTTGGCTCATGAAAATGACCTCCTGCAATTTAAACCTATCTGCTACTTGATCTTCCTAACCGAGCTATTCATTTAGCTCGCCTAGGGAAAGATCCTAAAAATACTTTCAAGCACTTTCAGAGCTCCTCCTACTAGATTCTCAAAGCTCCATGGACCTAGTCTCCATTCCCATTTTTCCATACTGAACCATTGGTGGGAAGTGAAGTTAGGTCCACATCTTTGCTTCCCAATCAAAACTGGACATCAAGCTATCTGGAACAAAAGAATTTACAAACTACAAAAAGAAAACAACTACAAAAAAAAAAACCTACTAAAAAGCTTTACCACATGCCCAAAAATTGCATCCAATTATCACAGTCCCTAATCTAATCCATACAACACAAGAAAAACACAAAATTCTTCAATGCTACTGCTCTTTCATCCAAAAATGCTCTTGGTTCCAAAGCTCAGAGACTGTACAATGTCTTTCCACTTGCCCAAATTAGGGTTTTCCTACCTTATATATCCTTAGCACACATGTTTCACTTCTTAGATGGGTGAAAAGATAACTTAAATCTTGAAACCCTCTAAACAACATAAATGTTGTCAGCAACTTTTAAAAGTTGCTAGTGTTGCTATGCATCATTTTTACATCTTTTGCAAACTTACACTTTTCAAGTGTTTTTCCATCAATTTGACTTATCTAACCTTAGTTAGACCACCTAGGGTAACCAAGGATCCTAAGAACAACCATGACATCACCCTGCCCTTGGATGACATCATCAAGTATAGTCTATTAAAATGAGCCAAAAAGAGCTATTTTAACCAAATAGAAGCATAAAATAAAACCTACCTAAAACATTCTTGGTCCACATGACCTTATGTATTTACATTTCGCTACAAGAGGGTCTTTCATACACTTACACACCCAAAATGACATGAGACCACCAAACTTGCTGGCTTCTCAAGGGTGCTCCTACACCATACTACCAAGGCTAAGAACTTATGTCACCTCTGGGGACAGGAGCTTAGGATCAACTCCCTGTTTCTTAAATTCATTCTCAGCTACCCAGGTAGCCTCAGCTTCTGACTTGCCTACCAACTAAATGAGATGCTCCATGTACGTTCCCTTCCTAGTCTTTTTCTTCACCTGAGAGTCCAAAATGTTCACTGTTATTGGTGTTGGTGTAGGGGTAATCTGAACATCTGCTGCTATTGTTTTACTATCTGACTGTAACCCAGTATCTACTGGTGTAGGTCCTTTATAATGGACTAAATCTTGCACATTGAAAATAAGAGACTTTACCAAATCTGATGTCAAGTCTATTTTATAGAAATTGTGCCCAAATTTTGCAAGAATCAGGAAAGGACCAATCCTTCCCATTTGAAGTTTGGTGGGGACACCCTTCTACAACGTAGACTTGTTGAGATGCACCATCACAAGATCACCCACAACAAACTAAAGGAAGATTTCTGCAAGCTCCTTGTTGCGGACAATGCAATTGACAATATCAGATTGTTGATCGAAGGAGGCATCTGTAATTAATCATGAGCTGAAGAATACATTGTTAGCAAAGACATTTGCAATGGATAAAGATTAAATGGGGTACTAGAAGCATCCCAAACATAAGTTGAGTCAATAATTCATACAAAGGTTAAATGGATGGTTAAGGGTTTAAGGATTATTTACATGAAGGTTGTGCACTACAACCCTCACCATATTGACCACGATTTATAGGTGTCAAAAATTCCTTTAAGAAGAACACGTCATATTTTAGATCATGATTCATAAGATAGTATAAAATATGAACATCTATTGAACTATAATTATTTCTTAAGATTAATTTCTGCTTACATTCATACAATTGACCCTATGTATCAATTCATCTTTGAGTGCATTTGTCTCCTCAGTTTTGTTTGGAATCATCACAAGGTTAAGAATTTCTTTAGTATATTTATTTTTAATCTGAGTAGCCATGAAGAGAAGGTTATAGCTATGTACGATGTCATCTAAAAATTGTGCCTCAATTTCATATCACAATTGATCTTCAGTCATTTGTGCTTTTCCCTATCAATAAGTATCAAGTTGTGACATAAATATCTGTAAAATTCTATCAAAATAATTCCAAAGCTATAAATAAAAGAACATAATAATATGAAATTTGTTTCTATATAATTTTTATAATTACACTAATTATGGTTTACCTTCGATGAAGAAGGTGTGTGAGGAACATCCCTGCTTGTGTCTTGTGGTCAATCCATGTCACCCTATTAAAATGTTTAGTAATTCTTAGCAATCAGCAATGAAATTTTTAGCATATGTAAATAAGGTCAAAGGCGTTTAATTTTCTACATATGTAAATCATTTATCTTAAGTAAGCCCAAAATTAAATGATATTTAAGCTACAAATTACATAGAAGACAAAATTTACATGATGCAAAATATACTCCATGACATTAGAGTTCAAGATAATAACTTAATTATAAAAACATACTAGTCAAACAAATTTCTATGAATAAATCAATACCTCATAGGTGACATTAACCATACCTTGATTGCATACATTTCATTGATCATGTTATTGATCATCATCTTCATCCATGTCAGCATCATGAATATTATAATCATCATCACTATCATCATCATCATCATCATCATAATCATCATCATCATCATCATCATCATGACCATCATCGCCTTGATCAACTCCATCTTCATCACCATGATCATGATCTTCATCATCATCAACATCATCATCAGCAGGACTGGAATCATCATCATCATCTTCTTCTTATTCTTCTTCTTCTTCATGTAACAATATTTCATGATCATCATTTACTTTGTCTTCTGATTCTTCAGTATCTTCTTCTTCCATCACATTATACTTTACCGGCCTTCCTCTTCGATCATGTCTAACAACAAATGACCAACCCAATTTATGTGGAATGCCAAAGTAAAACACTTGCTCACATTGTCTTGGAAGGACATAAGGCTCATCTCCAACTGGCTTAAATGACCTTGTATTAATCATTGTAAATCCACTATCATGTTCAATAACAATCCTGTCAGGATCATTTTGATTCAGCCGTAGCCTATACCATTTGACAACAAATAAAAATAATTTGAATGAATTAAAGTCACACTCAAGTATATCATCCATAATTTCATAGTATAAATTTTCATATTTTTGAGGATGTATGTCATTTATAGATGAAATATTAGTGACCTCGAAGACACCACTTATCCCAGAATCACAATTTTTCTTCTTGTCATCTAAATTTTTTATGCAAAATTTATGGCCATGGTAGTACATAGCTTTGTGGTKTTTGATCTGCAATTATTCAAACATTTCAAGATTATTTGCATYAATCCRTGAGTTGATATTAAACTTATGGGTCATGGTTAGTAAAMTTATATGTACCTTTCTACCTCTTAAACCATATGTTGGATCAAGTACCATTGGCGTAACATTGGGATCTCCATTAYRATGAGCTTCTTTAACCAATGATGSAACACCATCCYATGTTAATGASCAACYATTTTCTTKAGATTGTTGAATCCATACCGTCATCCAATCAATATTGTTTGCAATATATAAATGTAGTACATCCCACTCACAACCAACTGTAAAGAAAACAAATCRYCTGCTTAGAAACAACTTATATTRAAGATTTATAAGAAYTAATAAAMTACAATAACATTGTATAATTACCTCTCACTTTCCTCAATCTACCTCTCCCCATCAAGCACTCCCCTTTGAATTTGTTAATAGAGTTGGGATCYCAAATGTGATCTACATGGATATTTACTACAAAYTTGGGAAGATATTCACTAATTTAYACCATGGTCTAGTATACCATATATCCCYCCACCATAGAACCCTCAGGATGTKCTCTTTGTCAAACCAAGCCCTTCAKAAATTTCAAGTGTCTCTCAACCATCCACATTGAYCTAGTTTGTACAAGTCCAYATAATTCAATCTTCTCAACTTGATGTATGAGGTAGTGTTCTTGAGCATTGAAAAAAGTTGGAGGTAGACACTTTTGCATTTCACACATAATGAGGGGAACTTTTCTCTTCCAATATTTTATATCTTTTTTATCAATTTTTTTAGATGATAACCACCTCATGTATTTTTTCAAGATCATATATAACTTATTTAACACTTTTGTCAAATTGGTGTGGGAGGGATAGAGGTAGGACGTACAATAATAATTAAAAAATGATCTTTTCAATATATTGTAAAATAATACAATAAAAGGTACATGCAATTTTATAAATATATTATAAATAGAGAGCATGACCTACCTTGATGAAGGTATGCCAATCATCTGTTTTCAACCCTAGCCCAAAATCACCTTTCTTTGATACAAGACTGCTTATATTTGCAGCAAATCCTGTTGGAAATTTTGTTTTTTTTGACTTCTTTTAATGCATCACATTGTTGCTCAGTTAATAACCAAGGAAGAGCACTCGTATTTATGCGGTTTACATTTCTATTTGATTCAGTAAAAATTTTTAGTGCATAATTGGATTCATGAATGTCATTACAAATTTTGGCAATTTTTTCTTTATCATGCCTTCCATCCAATATTTTCCATAGTGTCTCTATTACATTCTTTCCACTATGCATAGCATCAAATAAATGCACGATTGGGAGATCCTTGTAGTATGAAAACCTACTAAATTGACTAGGATAACTTTTTATTCCTCAAGGAAGTTGGTTATTGATGCCTTGACGACCTTCACGAGTATCAATTACATCATTAATTAGTAAATAAAAGACAATGTCAAAATATAAATTTCAAACAAAAGTCATCAGATGGAATGACATTACCTCAGTGATTTAGTCTATTGTATTCCAACTTCTATAGATGAGGTGTCATTCTTCGTGGCCTTGATATTGTCTCTTCATTCCCATTAAAAATATTTTTTTCAATAATTCGGTACTTATGATTATTGTGGAGAAAGTTTCTATACTCATCGAACACCTCCTTTCCTAATTTTCTTGAATGATGAGATTTCATCTTCGGACCACAAACTGGACATGTGAATTTACCCTTTGTTTGGAGACCTAAAAGATCATGTACAATTGGATCATATGAAATTATCATGTGCAACTTAAACATACATGAATAATGTGTAAGCACTATAACATACCAAAAATATGTGACCTTAACAATATATAACATACCGCAAAAATGAGATAGCCGAGGGGCATCATGTATTGTCCATATGTAAGCATTGCATAGAATTGAAATTGTCTTTGTCCTATTTTTCTAGAGATGTCATACATAGTGACCCCATTCCATAACTTCAACAACTCGTCAATAAGGGGCTCAATATACATGTTCATATCTTTAACTTGGTACTTACCTAGTTGAATGAACAAAAACATTACATGATTATTAGAACCATTTTGATGTGGTGTTTATAAATTAATTTAGATAAATATTAAATGAAAAATACCTGGTACAATCATTGATAACATTATGTACTCCCTCTTTATAGACATCCAAGGGGGAATGTTATTGTTAATAAAAAAAATAGGCCACACTGAGTAAACAAATCTCATATCTCCAAATGGATTGACACCATCCGCTGCCAATGAAAGCTTGAGATTATGAGGTTCTTCTTTAAAGTGTGGCCATGTTGTTTCTATTTCTTTAAATGTAGAACCATCTGCAGGCACTCACATAATGTCATCTTGACTTCTATTGTGTGCATGGTAATCCATAAATTATGCCAAGCTAGTGCACCTGAATAATCGTTGAAGATGTGGAATAATGGGAATGTACCGAAGAACCTTGTGAGGCACCTTTTTTCTTATTTGATCTGACTGATATCTACTAATATGAAAATTAGGGCATTTTGTTGAAAATTCATGTTGTTTATGATATACAATGTGATCATTGGGACATGCATGTATTGTCTAATATTTCATTCCAATTTGATTCATAATGGTGGATAATTCTCGTTACGATCAAGATAGAATGTTTGATGGTGGTAACAAAAACTCACCTATCAACCTACAACAACAAATATGAATTGTTAATATAATGAATAGTAATGGTATGCTAACATTGAAGTTGACAAAAATGGCACACCTTAGCATACATGACATTGGTAAATTAGATAAACAATTCATAACCTTCAAGTTCACCAATAACACTATAGAGGAGAGAAAAGTTATTTGGGAGCCTTGGTATAGGGTCTCGTATGCCTTCTCAAGTATAGGCATATCAAGCCTGTCTTCATCATAATTATTAGATGTGCTAGTACCATCATCATGATCATCTTAATCAGGTATGCCAATACCATCTTCTTCAATCATGTCCTCTAGCACATTATCAGCTACGCCAATACAATCATCTTCAATTGTGTTCTCTTCCATAGGATCATCTTCTTCCATGGGAGCATTATCCTTAGCTTGGATATTCACACCTCCATGTTCTTCTAGTTGGAAATCAACATTGACAAATCAATGAAAATCATACCCCCCTCCAATGTGACCATGTTGCCTACAATGACTCTAGGCTATTGTGATTAGAATTGTTTGATTCTTTAAGCCCTTACACTTTTTTCAAGGACAATTACATTTATCAACTTTTCTTTGGAACTGAGACCACAATCTAGCAATTGTCTCGTTATTTTGTACTCGGTTCATATTGCTAGGTGTGGAATTTCTTCACAGGCAATTATTCGGGTTATAAATATACAAAATGTAAACATACATGCATTAGTAGTATCTTGTATATAATAAAAAATAATAAAATATTACAAGATTATACAAGATTTACAAATACACACACAAATCATGCTCACTAGATTAGGCCAACCAATTTGCACATTCCTTTCCAAATAATCTTTCCTAATATTTTTCCTCCACCATAATTTGGACTTAGTATTTTAATGTGATTAAGGTTTTTAAGTTCATAATTGGTATCAAATGTATTAGTGATTATCAAGAGATTGATAGTTTGATAGGCAT
>MU226152.1:26847-63336 GCA_018584345.1 Thuja plicata | reverse complement strand
ATATATATGTATGTATATATATATAGATATATATATATATATAGATATATATATATATGTATATATTAGTGAAGCGGCAATGGATAGTTATAGAGAGATGACACTTTTAGGAGGGTTGTGACCATGGAAAATATAAACCTTCATTACAGATTTAGAGAGATATATATGTTAGCATTTTACATTAATCATAGTTAGTTTTTATGTTAGACTAGATATAAATATAATAATTGTTTAGTTAGTTACAATAAGTTGACAAGAATTGTTAATCATATGGTAGTTTATATTGGAAAATCAGTGGTATTATAAGCCAATTTAGAGTAATGTAACAACAATGCAAATAAATCAACATTTCTTTTTTATTATTTTACTATTACATTGTAAAAATGGTTTGATCTTCTCACAATTTTAATATGGCATTAGAGCACTTAATCTCTCTGTCCCCATGATAGTGTTGTGCGATGAGGAAATTGTGTGATGCATTTATCAGTATACTTTATGAAGATCCATTTTTCCGCATACAAATCTACAATTTGAGAAGGAATAAATGTGATTTCATTTTCTATTTGTAATTTTTTGAAGATATATAGATTCTTGTGATGCACATACTAGTGTGATAGGGGAGGCATTCAATTTTAGAGGAGCACCATTGGAAGAAGATGCTGGCAGGGGTTGCTGAATATGGCTTTACATCTGCTAGTTCAATTTTCTTCAAAGTTTCCTAAATTTTTTTCAAAAATTGATGTGGTCCATATCTTTCATCCATTGCAATCCTTGAGACCTCTTCCTAGGTTTGATACATTCCATCAATTTTAAGGTACCAAAAATGCATTGGAAAATACCATATGTTGAGGTGTATGAGTGAGGATATGAGATAAGTAGGCATCAATTGGCTCATTTAATACTTAAAAAAATTTTGATTTATCTGGACTTACATTTTTATCACTAGACATAACAAACCCTACAAAAAAATATTTGGAATCACTATGAGTATTACACAATATCTAAAAGGGAGGTTTGTGATAGAAACTGAGAGTTTATTGAAACTGCAAAGTGTTTGAAGTTGTAGATGGTCACAATTCATCATTTTATCATTGGTTTATTCTCAAATTAAGATGATGTTGTTTATGAATAAATAAAATCATTGTATTACTAATAGATTTCTTAAAATACATGTGAGAGAAGAACAAAATGTAGTGTGGTAAAATTAAGTATTGCATAGATAAGGGGACATGGGAGTTTATGTTTTGTAAATGGATTGCAAAAAATATATCAGTGACTATGGAGGATACTAAGAGTGTCAAATTATAGATTGAGATCATGAATAGCCTCTCTAGGAATTACCATATTACTCAAGACTTTCTTTATGGGGGCACATGTGCATTTGGTCATGAATCTCTATGCTAGCAATGAGCAGAAGTAGGCATCTATTATCATGGTCCAGAGAGAAATTCAGCATTTTGATGAAACACATGACTGAGATACACAAATTGAGTTCATCAAAACACTGAATAATGTCTCTATTGGGAAGATTTATGTTAAAATAGAAAGGGTCTGATTGGTTAGAAAGCTTGCAAAAAATAAAGGAATAATAGGGTCTTATTGCTAAGGGGACTTCACGAGACATCAATATTCTGCACCTATATTCTAGAAGATCAGAAACTCTTTCCATCTGTCTTGATAAGGACATATTCTAGAATCTTATAAATACTAAAATTATGCATAGAAGGGAAGTCATCAGATGATGGCTATGTTTGCACTAGGTGGATACACACAGACCCCGAAACTTCCCTCTCTCCATTATGAAATCTCTATCTATCTTCATTGAGTGCCAAAATCTTGTGAATTTAACATGAATATACTTCCAATTATTAGTGCATTTGGCTCTTGACTCTAGTCTATGTCTATCAAAGGGTATCCTTCCTTTTCCCTATCATAATCCTCTCATCTTTGGTTGGTAGCTCGAGTCTTTGTTGTTACCACTATACAAACATTCTAAGTATTAACACTTCTGCACACGTAGACCAGTCCATTCTCCTGATTTCCCCCATTACATCAACATGTCCCATCAAATCTAAAGCTACAAAAATTGGGGGAGGTGACAAAGAAGATCATAAGAAGGTGATAGAATTGAATAATATACATGGAGGAAGGTATCAAATGGGATGGATAATGCCAGGGTAGCGAATATAAAAATAACCCTAATCAATCTACAGAGAATAAAAAAATCTATCTAAAATTTTAGAAAAAGAATTTGAAATACACAATGTAGAAAATAATTTCAAGAAAACAATGACTTACAATAACAATATCAGATGCACAGTTGATCCCTCCTCTTGCGTATGAATCCTTCAGTAAACAATGAGTTTCAATTTTAAAAACATGACCATCTACTACAAAATGACTTTGTTTAAACCTTCCTCCTTCCTACGCCTAAAACAAAATGAAGTGAGTTCATTTGTTTTTGTTTTTTTTAATATCCTGATTTGGTCAAAATTTCCACAATAAATTTAACTAGAGTCGACATTTAGACCAAATCGGGACATAAACAAAAAAAAAAAGCAATATCACAAGCCAAAATGGTCTGTGGTAAAAAATAAAGGTCAAAAATTTACCTCAAATGTATTAGTGAGAAGAACATTGATCAAAGAACCAGTAAAAGAAGAGCCAAGCTAGAGAAGATCACCTTTTAAACTAAAATGAAAGATGATGGGTAAAGTATGAAAAATCATCATAGACTCGGAGTCTACTGATAACATTGTATATGAGGAAACAGTCTATAAGCTAAAGATGAAGAGAATTCCACATAGTAACTCATACAAGGTTACTTGGTTGAACAAAGGACAACATGTCCTTATGAATGAAAAAGCATGGGTGGACTTCTCAATTGGGAGATATAAGGATAATGTATTGTGTGACATCATGCATATGGTTTCATGTCACCTATTACTAGGAAGGCCATGACAATTTGACAAATAGGCCATGGATGATGGAGCTAAGAATTCACATTCCTTCAAGAAGGATGGTGTGAATTTCAAAATCCAGTACTTGTTGGAAGAAGGAGAAGCAAAGACTTCAGGTCCTAATGTTTTGTTGGTGAGTGAGAAGGATTTCCTAAAAGAATTAGATGAAGGAGAGGGGGTAGCATATGATTTGGTTTTTAAGTCAAAAGAAGATACAAAAAATATAGTCAAGAAGACAGATATTCCTAAAGAAGTACAAGAGTTACTTGACGAGTACAAAGAAATTTCCCATGATGGGAAACCTGTAAGCCTACCCCCTAAGAGAGATATAAGTCATCAAATTGACTTTATTCCAGGAGCTACCCTTACTAACAAAGGTCATCAAATTGACTTTATTCCAGGAGCTACCCTTACTAACAAAGCTTCCTATAAGATGACCCCTCAACAAAATAAGGAAATTACCAAACAAATCCAAGAGATCCTAAACCAAGGCCTCATTACAAAGAGTATTATCCCATGTGTCATACCCACTATCCTATCACCCAAAAAGGGAGGAACTTGGAAGCTATGCATTGATTCTAGAGCTATTAACCGAATCACCATTAGGTATAGGTTTCATATTCCTAGGATAGAAGACTGAATGGACTGTTTAGGAGGAGCAAGGTACTTTATAAAAA
The DNA here is from genome assembly GCA_018584345.1 of Thuja plicata. Taxonomy (NCBI): domain Eukaryota; kingdom Viridiplantae; phylum Streptophyta; class Pinopsida; order Cupressales; family Cupressaceae; genus Thuja; species Thuja plicata. The sequence continues at coordinate 59,699 of MU226152.1, read as the reverse complement.
AATGACCTCATAAGTGGTTATCACAAAATTAGATTCAATGAAGGGGATGAATGGAAGACAACCTTCAAAACTACAGAAGGTTTGTATGAATGACTTTTGATGCCATTTGGGCTATCAAATGCCCCATCTACATTCATGAGGCTTATGAACAAAGTACTCAAGGACTACATTGGAAAGTTTTTTTTAGTATACTTGGATGATATCCTAATCTTTAGTAGAACTAAAGAAGAACACTTGCAGCATCTGCAAATTGTGTTCAAAAGGTTGCATGAAGATAAGTTAATAATAAAATTGGACAAGTGTGAATTCCTCAAGCATGAGTTAGTATATCTTGGGTTTTTGTTGTCTCATGGAAACCTGAATATGGATCCAAGAAAGGTAGAATCCATTTTCAACTGGCATCCTCTGAAGACTACAATAGAGGTAAGAAGTTTTCATGGTCTAGCTCAACACTATAGAAATTTCATTAAATAGTTTAGTGTTATTTATGCTCCTATGCTGGACACCATAATAGGTGAGATGAAAATAATGTTTATATGAAATGAACAAGGTGACCAATGATTTGAGTTTTTGAAGAAGAATATTTCCACTCAACCTATCTTGATATTACCAAGATTTGAGAAGCTCTTCATAGTTGAGTGTGATGCTAGTAATGTTTCCATTAGAGCATTACTAAGCCAAGAAGGGAGACCAGTGTTGTTTCATAGTGACAAGCTCAGTGATGCTGAGAGGAAGTATTATTCCTATGAATTAGAGATGTATTATCTAGTCCAAGAACTAAGGAAATGGAGACACTATCTTCTTCCAAAGGAATTTGTGGTCTATTCAGACAATCAAGCACATAGCTTTTTGAATTCAGAAGACAAGCTCAGTGACAAGCACATGAAGTGGGTGGAGTACTTGTAGGCTTACACCTTCAATGCCGAGAACAAGAAAGGAGGAGAGAACAAAGTGGCTGATGCGCCTAATAGAAGGATTCTGACAGTACAATAAGTACAACTGCAAAGCATGGAAATTGATAGTTTCAAACACTTATATGATGAAGATGAAGACTTTTCAGAAGCATACAAGGTTTCTAAAGAATATAAGAATGATTTCCATAGTGAATTTTCTAAATATACTATGAAAAGTTATCTATTTTTCAAAGGGATTCAGTTATGTGTGTCTAGAGGATCAATTAGGGAAAATATGATCCAAGAGAAGCACAATGGTGCACTTAGTGTTCACTTTGGAGTCAATAAGACTCAAGAGTTAGTGTAGAGGTTTTACTTTTAGCCTAAAATGAATTTAGATATCAGAAAGTATGTGTAAGGTTTTGTGGTGTGCTAGAAATCCAAGGGCACATCCTCCAATGCAAGCCTTTATCAACATCTCCCCATTCCAAGTAGACCATGGGAATGTTTGAGCATGGATTTTGTTGTGGGGTTTCCAAATACTAAGCAAGGAAAGGATAGTATCTATGTCATAGTGGATAGATTTAGTAAGATGGCACATTTTTTCCCATGTAAGATAGTGCATGATGCTTTTCACATTGATCAATTATTATTCAAGGAAGTGGTAAGAATCCATCGCCTTCCCTTGAGCATAGTATCAGATAGAGATACTAAATTCACGAGTCACTTTTGGAAGACATTGTGGCACAACTTGGGAATCAATATATCCTTTAGGTTTGCATATCACCCTCAGACATATGATCAAACTGAGGTGGTTAATAGAAGCCTTGGGAGCCTATTGAGGTTTCTCACAAAGGAGTATGGTCAAAGTTGGGATCAACTCCTAGGACAAACAGAGTATGCATACAATGATACTATGAATAGGACTACTCAAAAGAGTCCTTTTGAAATTTTTTATGGACTGCACCCTAGAGGTATTTTTGAGCTCAAAGAAATGAAAGATGGATCCAAGGGTAGTGTTTATGCTGAAGAATTTGCACACTCCATGAAAGAGGTGCATGAAACTGTGAGAAAGACTCTCTCAGACAATATTGAAAAAATAAAACAAAATATGGATGAAAGAAAAATGGAAGTTCATTTTCAAGTAGGGGATGTTGTTATGGTCCATCTGAAAAAAGAAAGGATATGGAAGGGAGTACCAAAAAAGTTTCATATGAGGATATTGGGGCCATGTACTATTCTGGCCAGGTATGGAAACAATGCATACAAGGTGGAGCTCCCTGAGGGTATTGGTTTGTCTTTGGTCTTCAATGTTGAAAATATGGTCCTCTATAAGGGGGCTACTCCAGATCCATACCCGAGTCTTATTGAGGGTATAGAAGAGGTGAAAGATCTGAATCTGAACCTTACACCACCTAAGATAGCAGAGAAGATACTTGATTCAAGGGGCTACACGAAGAGCATAAAAAAGACATACTATGAGAACTTGATCAAATGGAATGGACAAGATGATGTAGAGGCTACTTGGATTAAGAAGGCATAGTTCAAGAATTTGGGCATTGATTCAAACTTGCTCAATCCAAGGGTGGATTGAAAACCTTTCATTTAGGGAGGATGGTGTAGGAGCACCTAGGCTAATCCACAATTCTTATTTTGGTTTGGCTTTTAATGAACTTAGTAAAGTTAGTAGTGTTTCGATTTGACCTTAGAAGGTATTGAATTTGTGTAGCTTGGTGGATTTGACTAGGATCAATCCAACCTAGATGTTTATGCTTTATTAGTGGTTAGTGGAATATTAAGACTGAAGTGGGAAAATAGATCCAAATCCTCTAAGGATTTGGAAAGTATAGAAATATGCCTAAAATGGACTCTAGGAATTTTTAATATCATTCTAGTTTGGCTGGAGATCATTGGAGTTTGTTGTATGCATAGTTGTCAAAGTTGTAAAAATGTTGCATGAAACAATTTGAAACTTTTGAAAGTTGCATGAAAAAATTGGGATTCTTGGATTATCTTCGGAGAATGATAATCAATTATTAATGTAACGATCTATAATCATGGGGAAGGAAAATTTAGACAATTAGGATCCCATTTCCCAAGGTAGTTTGATGAAATGAGTGATTATAATTTGAATGAGAAGCTCTGAGTTCTGGTTTTGCATACAGTCGACTTGTTTTGACTTCATGAAGTAATGGATGGATTGAACTAAGTGATCCAATGTTGTATTAGTGTATTAGATAGTTGTAAATAATTTTCATTTAGTATTTAAGTTCTTTTGAGTTCATTAGATTATCTTTTCAAATTGTTTTGCAAGTAGAGTAGTTGATGGTGTTGTTTTTGCAGTTTTAGAAGACATGGCTCCCCCATAGATCTCCACTATGAAAATCATCATGGTCATGAGGGATATGAAAGGGAAGCCATTTTATAGTGTGCATATGGAAGGAGGAGCTTAGAAGAGCAATCTAGCTGGTTTTAAGGTCATACCCTAGGTGAGTCTAGTGTTCCCGATTAGGTGCATGACAGTATTTACATGTTGTGTAATTGCAGGGGAAGGATTTGGAACACAAAAAAAAAAGCATGGTTTTAGAATCATAGAGGCCCTATAGTTACTTCTTGAGAGGATTAGGCATTGGCCAATCCATTTAGATAGATTTCCAAGTAGAAATTAGAAGACTGCACAAAAATAGCCTTATTTGCCCTATTAGCCCTGAATTCAAGGAATCCACTGTAAGGATTCCCTAGAACCATAAGACCACAAAAATTATTTAGGTCTTGGAAAAGGGTATAAGAATATCAAGTTGTTTGGGGAGTTTTTTTGGGAGTTTTGGGAGTGAAGTGAGAAAAACCCACTATATAAGGCTAATTGACATAGTAGGCCTAAAAGACCAAATTTAGTGTTAGTCTTGAGATTGGTTTGTTAAACCTTTGATGACTGATTCCAATGGGGTCATATGGGAGGCAAGAATTTGTCTCAATAGGAAATTCACCCCATGCAACACTAGTGATGAAATGGTGAAGATAATGCACTTGGAATCTTCAAAGGTGGAGTAAGTAAATGTAGAGCATTTGGTTGATAGTTACCACTAAGGTGAAGAAAAAAATAGACCAACTCATATAGTGATGTGTGAGTGGATCTAGGCTTGCTAAGCTAGAACTTTGAAGTTCCTTGAGGAGAAAGTAGGATCTAGTAAAGACTAGGAACCATTGGTGTCCTACAAGAGCTTGTTCAAGCACACCTTGGATAGTATATATCAACTCACTATCCCAAAGAGGCCATATAGAATGAATGGTGTGGTAGTGAGTTATACTTTCATCTTTACAAAATGCCTGGTATGAACCAAAAAAAGTGCACAAACACAAATATTTACAAAAAGAACAAAAATAAATTCAAAATTCCCAACTAATGGCACACAGAACTAGAAAAAAAACTAAACTAATCCATGCATGAGATAAAGTACAAAATTTAATCCATTCTCTACCTACTATAAACAAAAGTAATTGAATTTTACACAAGAAACAAGCTCTTATTTGAATTCATAAAAAACTAGTTCGTACAATGGATTTCCAACCTTGGAATTAGGTCATTTTAGTTCTTAAATAGGTCAACCATCCTTTATTTTTCACTTAGGTCACTTCCCCACCATTCTTTCACAATTTGACAAATTTGTCCGAGCAACTTTTGAAAGTTGCAAATGTTGCAAAATGCAACTTTTACGTCTTTTTACAACTTTTTCCATCTTCAACAAAATGAGCTTAAACACTCATCATATCTCACCATAGACTCTAACCATTGTTGAAACATGGTTCAAAACTACTCCAAGCATTACCGACATCATGCTGACATTATAATCCTTATTTAGCCAATCAGGAGGCTTTACAACTTTTTAGCCCCTAATTGCAACTTTCTAACGGCTTAAGACTCACTAGACCTAATCCCTATTGTACTCACAACTATGGTCAACATAACCTTATGAAAAACAAAACAAAAATTCCATAGAAGGATGCAAACAAAAAAATAAAGGCTTGCTTCTACCAACCCATGGGTGCTCCTGCACCATTCTCCCCCTCTGCACAAAAATGAAGAAACATGAGGGGTATAAGAGAGATATCAATGCAAAACTTCTTGAAGTTTCTCTCCTCCACCCATGTAGCTTCAGATTCAGGGTGAACCTTCCACTGGACTAAGTTCTCAATATACAGCTTGTGCCTTGTTATCTTCTTTACTCTGTATTCTAAGATACTCTCTGCTTGAGGCTTAGCTTTTGGAGGAAAGCTACTGTACTGACATCTTCCAATAACTCTTAGCTGATCTAGTTTACTTCATAAAAATTTCCCTTGAACTTTATTAAGTTCTCCACATTAAACACTGGAGTGATGCCCAAATCTGAAGTATGTTCCACCTTATAGGCATGCTGCCCATACTTAGCGACTATCCCGCATGGTCCCACTCTTTTCATCTGCAACTTTGTAGGCACTCCTATCTAGAATATGGATTTGTTTAGATGAACCATGACATAGTCTCCCACATAAAATTGAACATCTCTTCTTTTCTCATCCACCTTGTCTTTTAGCTTGTGTGTAGCCTCTATTATAGTATTATCGAATGGCTCCTGAATCTCTTTCATTGTGTGAGAGAACTCTTCTTCCTGACTACTCCTATACTCCATGGCTCCTATATCTTTGAGCTCACATACACCCCTTGGGTGCATCCCATATACTATCTCAAAGGGAATTATGCCAGTAGTTGGATTAAACCTATCATTATAGGCATACTCAGCTTGTGGTTCACTAGATCACATGTTTGTCATATTATTTAGTTAGGAATCTAAGAAAGTTACCTAACACCCTATTAATAACCTCATTTTGACCATCTATTTGTGGATGGTAAGCTGATCTAAAAGATAATTTAGTACCCAATCTACTCCATAGAGTCTTCCAAAAGTGACCCATAAACTTCATATCCCTAACTAACACAATACTTAGGGGAAGTCCATGTATCCTCACCACTTCCATGAAAAAGGAGATGAGCTTTATAAGTGGCATCATGTGTGGCCTTACAAGGGATAAAATGACTCATTTTTCTAAAACTATCTACCACCACATAGATACTATCCAATCACTTCTTTTTCTTTGGGAGTCCTACTATGAAATCCATGCTAATGCACTCCCATGGTCTATTGGGAATATGAAAAGGTTGGTACAAACTTGCATTACTAGATCCCCCTTTTTCTTCCATACACAAAATACATTGTTTAACATAGCTTCTGACATCTCTAGGTAACTTAGGCCAATTATAGAATCTTTACACTAACTCCATGGTGTTTTCAATACCAAAATGCCCACTTAGGCTACCCTTGTGCTTCTCTAGAATGATATTTTCTCTCATTGAACCCTTAGGGACACATAATTGGTTCCCCTTTAATAAAATACCACTTTGTAATCTATATTCTACAAATTTACTGTGAAAATGATTTTGGAAATCAAAACATATTTTGTAGGCTTCATAAAAGTCTTCATAATCTCTATATAGGTCCTTAAAACCCTCTATGCCAATACTTTTGAGTTGAACCTCTTAAACTGTCAACAATCTCCTACTCAAGGAAACTACCACCTTATTCAACTATCCTTTCTTGTGCTTTATAGTAAATGTTAAGGGTTGTAGATACTCCATCCATTTTAGATTCCTATTTCTCAATTTGACTTGGGTGTTAATATATCTCAAGGCTTGATTGTCTGTGAGCACCATAAACTATAATGTATCTATTTTTGAAGTAATTGGACTAGAGCATACAACTCTAAGTCATAATCCGAATGATTTTTCTTTATGTTATTGATATTCTCACTAAAGAATGCTATAGGTATATCCTCCTGACTCAACACTCCTACTTCCACTCCACTTGCATCACACTCTATTGTGAATAAGTTATCAAAACTAGGTAACAAAAGGATGGGTTGGGTAGATATATGTTCTTTCAACTTCTCAAAGGCCTTTCCTACTTCATAAGTCCACTTGAGTTTGGTTTTCAATCCACCTTTAATGGTTCTTGTACTGGTGCACAAATTCCTTTGAAACTCCTTATAAATTTTATGTAAACTTGAGCTAACCCATGAAAGTTCCTTACATGTGTCCCTGTGGTTGGTGTTGGCCAATTCAATATAGTCTCCACCTTTCTTGGGTCCATCCTCAATGAACCTTGAGACAATACAAATCCCAAGTATACCAGTTCTTGTTTGAAGAATTCACATTTCTCCAAACTAATAGACAATTGCTCCTCTTGTAGCCTTTTGAGCACTATTTCCAAATTTTCTAGGTGTTCCTCCTTTGTTTTGCTAAAAAAGAGTACATCATCATGATATACTACTACAAATTTGTCAGTGTAGTCCTTTAGCAGTTCATTCATGAGCCTCATGAATGTTCTAGGGGCATTTGTAAGCCCAAACGACATAACTCTCCACACATACAACCCTTCAGTGGTTTTAAAAGTTGTCTTTAGTTTATCCCCTTCTTGTATCCTAATCTGGTGGTATCCACTTTTGAGATCCACCTTAGTAAAATATTTTCCCCCTCCAAGAAAGTCCATCAAATCTTTAATTCTAGGTATAGTGAATCTATATCTAATAGTGTTCCTATTAATATCCCTAGAATCAATGCAAAGTCTCTACTTTCCACCTTTCTTGGATGCAAAAACCATAGTTACTGCACATGGGATGATGCTCTTCTTTACCAATCCTTGGTCAAGCGGCTCCTGCACTTGCCCTACTAATTTTTAGTTCTACTCTGGTGTGAGCTTGTAAGCTTCTTTTTGGGCAATGAAGCCCCTAGGATAAAGTATATTTGATGACTTATGGACCTCTTAGGAGGTAGGGTTGCTGGTGTACCATCACTGACTATGTCTCTAAATCTTTCAAGCAATGCCTGCAACTCCATTGGTTTAGGTGCTTGTGTAGTCTTTTCTACTTCCTTGGGATTTAAAACTATGGCATAGCCATCACTTCCTTATTTTTGAAGATTCTCCATGAACTCTTTTCCACTTCTGAGTAGCACACTAGGAGTCTTTGAATGGTCTCTTTCTTCATCTAGTAAAAACTGTATTTTGAATGTCTTACCATCCTTCTTGAATGAGATTGAATTTTCTTTCCCATCATAACTGGATCATGTATCATATTTCCATGGTCTTGTCAATAAGAGATGGCATGAATCAATAGGAAAAACATAATATATCAACCTATCTTTGTATCCTCCCATGGAGAATTCCACCCATGTTCGCTCATTCACAAGGACACTTTGCCCTTTGTTAAACCATGTCACCTTGTAGGGATTAGTATGGGGTATCTTTTACAAATTAAGTTTCTTCACTGCTTCTTCTAAGACAATATTATCCATGGAACCATAATCCACAATAACCTTATACACATTACCAAGTACTTTGAACCTTATCCTAAATAAGGCTCTTCTATGTTTAGGTTCCCCCTTGATTGGTTGTCTGTTCAAAACTCTTCTAAACATTAGGTTTTCCCCCATCTCTGATTCTATGTGACTTATCTCTGGTGTATTGACACTTGATGTGTCCTCTTGTTCATATGCTACTCTCTTTCTATTATTTGAAGTATATGCCTTCTCTAGACACTTATAAGTAGGATGTCCCATTTGTCCACAACTATAAGATTTCATGCTAGAAAAATAATAATTTCTTTTGTCTGCACCTCTTTCTCTGTTAGAACCTCCTTGAGTTCCTCTACCTCTTCCATAACCTCCTCTAGAAGTTGTCTCACTATTATGATCTGCAAGCCTTGACTCTCCTTGGCTTCTTTGTTTAATCCCTCTACCTTGGTATCCACCTCTATTACCTCTTTGATCTATGCCTCTTCCTCTGCTCATGGAGGTTTAATCTTTTTTCCTCCCACTCTTATCTTCAATCTTGATAGCCAGTTGATAGCACTAGTGTACTATTTTGGGACATAGGAGAGTCATCTCCTCTTGAATACTTCACTTCAAACCATTTAAGTGTCTATCCACTTTAAGGATTTCATCGTTAGACACATTGAACCTCATGCAAAGGTTTTGGAACTCCTCTGTAGAGGAATTCACACCTAGGTCCTTCTATCTCAAATTTTGTCTCCTCTTATGCAATTGAATTTCATACTCATCTGGCATGTATGCTTCTCCCACTTTGATGACCATACCCTTCCAAGTGGAAATTGGTTTCTTTCCTTCCTTCTCCCTTTATTCTTGAATGAACTTCCACCATGTCAATGCAAAGCCTCTAAGTCTTGACTTTTCCATGCTTACCTTTTGTACTTCTATGACTCCATCACATTAAAAATGGTTCTCCATACCTTCTATATAGTCCATGAGAATATTTTCCTCCATCTTACCACTGAATAGTGGTATCCCTTAAAGATATTTTCCACTCATGGCTTCCAAATCCTTCAAGAAAGGTTCTTCTTGCAACACAAGGTCAGGTTCAAGGGGTTTATCCTCTTCTGCAACCTCTTTTCCCTTCAAGTTTTTCAATGACTTCATCAATCTTTGTTTGCACTTTCCTCAATCCTTTCTGTAGTTGGGCTATTCTTTCACTCAATATCCTATAGTCTAACTCCTCTTTATTGACCTTCTTGTCCAATTCTACATTAGTTGCCATGATTGTGAGCCCACTGGACTCACAATCTTACATACACTGTGTAAACCCAAATCTTTTAGGGATCTAATACCAATCTGATAGAAAGGTTGGATGAGCCATTCACAAGCTCATGCTCCTAGTATTTCTATAGAATTTTAAGGTGTTTCATCTACACTCCTATGCAGCTATAGAATATATAACTATTTTTAAACCCCTAGTCTCCTTATCCATCCTAGCTACCATGAAAGATTCATCAAACCAAGTCTTTTACTTGGAACATACTAACTTCTTACTCCGTAGCCCTTAAAATCTCTTAAAGGCTTGCAACCTTCTTTGATGTAAATTAATCTTCTAGAGGTAAGGAGGTGTCTTAGAACATTTTGATTTGATAAACTAGGGGTGTTAGGAGTCCCACTTAGTTCAAATAGATAGTCGATTTCTACAAATTGCCTCAAAAGAGACCTAATGGCTAGTAGCCCTATTACGTCTCCTATTCCGAGAAAATAGGGATTTACTCTTCTTCTTTCCAAAGAAACCCTGCAACATTTCTTGGCAATCTTGGATCATTTTCTAACCCCTCAAGGAATTTTGGGGTCTTAGGGTCTTCACCATCTGTACAATGCCTTAACTTAAATTGAGTGGTTTTAAGAGGGTTTAAGGTCCTCACTGGTTTCTTGGCAAGTCACTGAGTTTTAAGCCTCCATCTGGATTGGCATGACCCTAACCTCTTGAAACATTATTTGATAGACTCCTAAATTCATGTCCCAATATTTATTAGGGCTCTAGGTTCACATCTTTGCAATTTATGCTTTCTGCAACTGTATCTACCCTAGTCAGGCTCACCACTGGCTCGCCTAGGGAAAGATTTTAAAAATATCTTCTCTTATTTTGAGGGTCAAAGCTTGGGCACACATTATGTACATAGAGTCTACTCACTAGCCACAAGAGGTCATACAGAATGAACGGTGGGGTAGTGAGTTAGACTTCCATCTTTACAAACTACCTGGTATGAACCAATGATAGTGCACAAACACAAAAATTTACAAAAATAACTTAAAAATTCCCAACTAATGGAACACATAACTAGAAAGCCAACTACACTAATATATACATGATCTACAATGCAAAATTTAATCCATTATCTACCTACTGTTATTAAAAGTTACTGAATTTTACACAAAAATAAGCTCTACTTTGAATTCACAAAAACCCAATCCAAACAATGGGTTTCCAATCTTGTTATTAGGTCATCTTAGATCTTAAATAGGTCAACCATCCTTTGGTTTACTCTTAGGTCACTTCTCCACTATTCTTGAAAAATAAATAACAAAGTTGTCTAGGCAACTTTTGAAAGTTGCAAAATGCAACTTTTACATCTTTTTACAAATTTTTCCATCTTCAACAAAATGAGTTAAAAAAATGATCAAATATCACCACAGACTCTAACCATAATTATAAACTACTCCAAGCCTCAGTGACATCATCATCTCTATTTAGCCAATCATGAGGCTTTACAACTTTTTAGCCCCTAATTGCAACTTTCTAGGGGTTAAGACTCATTAGACCTAATCCCTATTGTACTCACAACTATGGTCAACATGAGATTATGAAAAAAAAAATGCCACAGAAAGCTTCACACAACAAACAAAGGATTGCTTCTACCAAACCATGGGTGCTCCTGCACCATCCCCCATCTTTCCTATTAACAACATTCAGTACATCTTGTAAGTTTTTAATTAGTATTTATTTTACTTGACCTCCTACAATTTTCCTATTATCTACACCAAAAAACTCCAAAACCGCAGTCATTTCTCTTTTCATGAATAACTTTTCAAACATTCCAAAAAAATATTCCTTCCACATGTGTTTGAGATGCAATTTAATACCACTTTAAGGTATCAGGTGCTCTAATGCAATTTTACTGACAAGTGATTCCTCATTCAGCTCCATCAAATTTTTTATTGTATGATAAATATGTATACCTCGACTAATACCAATATCCTCCCCTATTTGAGTGGCACCTTCATCAACATCAATAGGTTCTTCTTCAACATTGACTGGTTTCTCTTTGATATGTTTTGTATGACCTTTTATTTGGTCATGCCTTTTACGATCATATTTCCTTGTTCTAGTCCTTTTATTTCCCATTGCTCAAATAGAAGCAAGAATTTTTTTAATTTAATCCTTCTTGAAAAACACTTTCCTTCTAATACAGGAGCATCTTGGGTCATTGGTAATCCTACTCAACCAAAAAGATGTTTTCTTTAGTTCTTTAGTTTGTTCTCTGTCACTCGGGTTCTGCTACTCAGGAATACTTGTTCCTGATGCTCAGATTCTGTTGCTTGGGTTCTTTCTTTACCGATAGGTTTTGGTGATGTATTTACTAATGGGTTTTCTGATGATCGGGTATTCTTTATCGACGGGTTTTATGATGCTTAGGTATACCTTACTGACGGTTGCTAATTTTTGGTGTTCATCTACCTAAGATTATTATTTTGGGAGTTGGATCTTTGGCCAACTTCTTCATGTAATTTCCATTACTGAGTTCATTGGGGATCTCTCATTATGATTTGTGTGGACCTAATATAGGTCTCTCTTATGGATTTGAGCGTTGACTTCCTTGTTGGGCTCTTGTATATATTTGGTTTTATGTTCTTAGTTTAGGTATGAATCTTAGAGCAAGAAATAAAATATTTAGATATTAAGATTGAAGGTCTATGATCTCTGTTGTATGAAGATCTTAGTGTAATTCATTGAATATATGGCCAAAATTGGGAAGGCCTTATAGCCTAACATGTAATTATTTTGATCAAGTTAATATAAAGGATCTATGTATTTTCTTCTCTCATTGTGTTGTTTGGCTTCCACATTTGTGTCTGCAAGCTGGTTTGGTAGTTTGGTGATCCTTAGGCCCCTCCTACTAGCCCTCCTTGTGTTAGGTGGTATCAGAGCATGGTGAGATCTAGTTCCTTCTTGTAAACCCTAGCCCTAGTTGGTGATATTGTTGTGGGGTAGAAGATTTCTATCTAACCTACAATTGCAGAGGGGTTCAAGATGGTTAGTTGGATAGGAAATCTAGATCCAGGTCTCACTGATATACTTAGATAGATGGTTGCAAGATTGGGAGCTGTTGAGATGGCTTAGCATAGAGAAATACATCTTGAAGATGATAGTGATGATGAGTTTGAAGAGGTTTAAGGTGAATTTGTACCTACACCTATGATAGACCAAGAAGAAGAGAGATTCCTGAGAGCCTTGACAAGTTTCAAATTCACACCTTAGTTTAATCCTCTTGACTATAGTGGAAAGCCTGATTTTGATGAATTAATAGATTGGATAATAGAGATGGAAAAGTATTTTGAATATGAGAATGTATCTGAGGATAAGAAGGTGAATATTGCAAGCACAAAGCTGAAAGGTCATGCATCCTTATGGTGGGAACATTTGCAATTGGATAGAAAGAAGAAAGGTAAAGAAAAAATCAAGGTATGGGATAATATGGTTAATAAATTAAAAGGTAAATTTATACCTTGTGATTATCAGATTAACCTATTTCAGAGAATGCAAAGATTGATGCAGAAGGACAAATCTATAAAAGACTACACTGAAGAATTCTACAGACTGGACATCAGATCTGGACATGTTGAAGATGAGGTGGAAAGAAAAACATGATATTTGAATGGCTTGAGGAGTTCTATACAAGATGATATAAGTTTGGTCAAGATGGAAAGCATTGAAGAGGCATATCAACTTACCCTAAAAGCTGAAGAGAAGTTGAACAGAAGATATTAGCAAAGACAAAGAGGTAGAGGTGGTAGATTCCCTAGATGAAGAGGGAGATCTCATGGTGAGAACATTTGATCTTAACCAGACAAGTCAATTTCAGACACATATCAAGACAAAGGAAAGACTAAATGGAAAGGTGGTAGTTCATATCGAGGAGGAGGTAATTACTCTAGAGGTAGATATAGTAGAAGAGGTTTCCAAGTAACTTGTTACAATTATGGTGAAGAAGGACATAAATCCTTTGAGAGTACACATGCAAGAAAGAAAGTTGGCAGTAGAAGAAATGTATTGGTATAGGAAGAGACATCTAAAGAACCTAAAAATAATCTCATTATCCGAAGGATACTATGGAGTGACAAGGATAAGCAATATCTGATTAGGAAAAGTTTGTTCAAGACCAGATGTAGAGTTGTAGACAAAGTTTGGAAGGGTATTGTTGAGAGTGGAAGCTTGGAGAATCTAGTATCTAACGAAATGGTTGCAAATTTGTAGTTGGAGAGGATGAAACATCCAAATCCCTATCAGATCTCATGGGTCAAGGATGATCATACATTAATGGTGAGTGAACAATGTTTTGTGAATCTAAAAATTGGAAAGTATTATGATAAGGTGTTGTGTGATATTATGCCTATGGATTATTGTCATATTTTGTTGGGTAGACCTTGGAAATATGATAGAAATGATATACATAATGGAAGATTGAATAGATACTCTATTTGGGTTGATTGTAAGAAGCAAGTTTTGTTACCTTTGATTGAAGAATCTGTTGGTGAGATATGTACATCTATGAAAATTTTTCTGATGGAAGGTAGAGAGATTGTTAAAGATTTGAAAAGAAATGATATCTGTTGTGCTTTGATCCCTAACAAACAGAGTAAGAATACATAAGATGATATTCCTGTAGAAGTTGGAGAGTTACTCACTGAGTACAAGGAGATAATTTTAGATAATGTACCTGATGGTTTTCCACCAATGAGAGATATTAGTCATTGTATGGATCTGATTCCTAGTGCTAGTTTATAGAAAAAAGCACCACATCGGTTAACACTGACCGAGAATGAAGAGCTTAACTAACAAGTTCATGAATTATTGGACAAAGGCTTGATCTGAGAAATCTTGAGTCTATGTGTAGTACCTAATGTATTGGCACCTAAGAAGAATGGATAATGGAAAATGTGCACTGATTCCAGAGAAATTAATAAGATCACAATGAAGTATAGGTTTCCTATACCGAGAATGGATGACATGATGGATTGTTTGAGTGGAGCAAGATATTTCACCAAAATTGATTTGAAGAGTAGATATCATCAAATCAGAATCAAAGAAGGTGATGAATGGAAGACTTCCTTCAAGACAAAGGAAGATTTTTATGAATGGTTGATTATGCCTTTTGGTTTAACTAATGCACCAAGTACTTTTATGAGGTTGATGAATGAATATTTGAAGAAATTCATGAATAAATGTGTAATTGTACACTTGGATGATATTCTAATATTTAGTAAGATTAGAGAAGAGCATTTGATACATATAAGGAAAGTGTTGCAAAGATTGAAAGAGGAAAAGATGCTGATAAATCTGAAGAAATGTTCCTTCATGAAAGAAGAGCTTGTGTATTTCGGTTTTGTGATTTAGCTAATGGTTTGAAGATGGATCCTGAAAAGGTGGAAGCAATATTGAGTTGGCCTACATCTGAGAATGTCGGTGAGGTAAGATCATTTCATGGATTGGCAATTTTTTATGAGAAGTTTATCATAAATTTCAGTTCTATTTGTAATGCTATGACTCAAACAATGAGAGGAGACAAGAGAAAATTCAAATGGACACATGGAGCTGATAAGAGTTTTGAGGCTTTAAATTTGAATGTTTCTCAATGACCTGTGCTAGCCTTACCTGATTTCAATAATGTATTTCAAGTTGAATTTGATGCAAGTGGAAGTGCAATTGGAGCTGTGTTGACTCAAGAAGGTAAACATGATTCTTTCTTTAGTGAAAACTTGAATGATGCAAAAAGGAATTATTATATCTATGATCAATAATTATATGCTATTGTTCAAGCTATGAAGAAATGGATACATTATTTGATGCCAAATGAATTTTTGTTGTATATTGATCATAAGGCTTTACAATATTTGGGTAGTCAGAGTAAGCTAAATCAGAGACATATGAAATGGGTAGAGCATTTGCAGAGCTTTACATTTATGATTAAGCATTAGAGTGGATTTTCTGACAGAGTTGTTGATGCATTGAGTAGAAGAAGAACTTTGTTGACAGAAATGAGAATTAAAGTTGCTGGTTTTGATGACTTGTATGAAAATGATCCTTATTTTTTAGAGCATTAAAGACTGTGCAGAGCACCTAATTCAAATCAATTAAGTAAGTATGAAGAGTATTTCATTTAGGAAGCTATTTTTTTCAAAAGTATCCATTTGTGTATACCAAGAGGATCAATGAGAGCTAATTTGATAAAAGAGAAACATGGTAGTGGATTGGCTGGACATTTTGGTATTGATAAAACATTGAGTTTCTTGAAGGAGAGGTATTTTTGGCCTTAGTTGTATAAGGATGTTCATAATTTGTAAGAGTTTGTGGATTTTTTCAAGTTGCAAAGGGAGTAAGTTAGAATACTAGTTTGTATACACCTATTATTGTTCCTGAGAAACCTTAGAGTGATATCAGCATGGATTTTGTTCTTGGCTTACCTAGGACAGCAAGAGGTAATGATTCCATATTTGTTGTGGTGGATAGATTTTTTAAATGACATATTTTGTAGCATGTAAGAAAAAATCAAATGCAGTACATATAGAAGATCTTTTCTTTAAGGAGATTGTCAGATTGCATGGATTACCAATGAGTATTATCTTTGACCATGACAGTAAGTTTGTGAGCTATTTTTGGAGAACACTTTGGAAGAAGTTGGATACTGAGTTGAAATTTAGTTCTACATTTCATCCATAGACTGATGGAAAAATAGAATTTGTAAACCAAAGTTTGGGTAACCTGTTGAGATATTTAGTTTGAGACACACCAAGCAATTGGGATTTGGTGTTGGCACAAGTAGAGTTTGCATACAATAGTTCAGTAAATAGAAGCACTGGAAATACACCATTTGAGATTGTTCATGGCACACAACTAAGAGATATATCAGATTTGAGAGATATTGGTGGAGAAGAGAAAAGAAATGTTGAAGCGGAAGAATTTGCAAAATTTATGAAGACATTGCATGAAGATGTAAAACAAAAGCAGCAGAAAAGTAATTAGAAATATAAAGACAGTTTCGATAGATCAACAAGACATAAAACATTTGAATTTTGTGATGTAGTTATGGTTCATTTGAACAAAGGAAGATTTCCTATGGGAACATATCATAAATTGAAGATGAATAAATTTGGTCCTTACAAAATACTGAGAAGATATGACACTGGAAATGATTATGAAGATGAATTACCTGATGACATGGATATATCACCTATATTCAATATTTCAAACTTATATGAATATCATGAACATGATGAAGAATTGACATTACCAAGTCATTGTCCTAAGAAAAAGATAGAGGAAGATGAAAAGATTTTGAAACAAAGAATTGGCAGAAGTACAAGAGGAAAGGAATACGTGGAGTATCTGGTCAAGTGGAAGAACAAACTGATTGAGGACTCATCCTAGATTTCTCAATCTAATTTAGATTCATTTTAGGTTGGACTTGATACATGATTCAGAGAATCATTTCTATTAACCCCTTGTGTCTGATGCAATCACATCTTGGGTCATTGGAAATCCTGCTCAACCAAAAAGTTGTTTTGTTTAGTTCTTTAGTTTTTTCTCTATCACTCGGGTTCTGTTGCTCAGGAATGCTTGTTTCTAAAATTTGGGTTCTGTTGCTCAATTTCTTGCTTTACCAATGGGTTTCAATGATGTCTTTATTGATGGGTTTTATAATGCTAGGGTATGCTTTACCGACGGGTTTTCTGATGCTCAACTATACCTTACTGATGGTTTCTAATTTTCAATGTTCATCTGCCCGAGATGATTATTTTGGGACTTGGATCTTTGGCCAACTTCTTCATTTAATTTTCATTGCTAAATTCATTTGGGATCTCTCATTGGGATCTATGTGGACCTAAATCTAGGTCTCTCTTATGCATTTGCGCACCGACTTCCTTGTTGGGCTCTTGTATATATTTGGTTGTATGTTCTTAGTTTAGGTATGAATCATAGAGAAAGAAATAAAATGTTTATATATTGAGATTGAAGGTCTATGATCTCTGTTGTATGAAGATCTTATTATAATTCATTGAATATATGGCCAAAACTAGGAAGGCCTTACAAATTGGCATGTAATGATTTTGATCAAGTTAATATAAAGGATCTATGTGTTTTCTTCTCTCATTATGTTGTTTGGCTTCCACATTTGTGTCTGCAAGCTGGTTTGGTAGTTGGGTGAGCCTTAGGCCCCTCCTAGTAGCCCTCCTTGTGTTACCTTCACACTCCTCTTGAAACAAAATGCCTCCTAGCTTCAAAAACCCTTATATTCTAATCTAAGAAATGAAATTCGCAATTGTTATTGTTTTTTAAATAAATTTTATATATACCCTTCTCTTTGAAAGGGTGGGTCGCCCATGCTACATCTCACAGGATTTTGACCCCTCAGTGGACTCAGCTGAATAGGAATCAGCTGATTCCTACTTGACTGAGTTAGACTCGGTCGAGTCTACATAGGTGGCATGTCATGTTGGCAGCTAAACCTCCAAAAACTAAAAAAAGAAAGAAGTTTGCACTTCTATTGTTCTATTCTCTGCTCAAAATAGAAAATTTCAAAAAACCAAATGTACCCTTTTCTATATCTCAGAACTATGAATCTTGATATATAAATTTTATATTGTTTCAACTACAAAACATTGAACAAATTTGCTAAAAACTACATGTAGGTATATGAAGCTTTGAGAATATGTTGATTCAGAAAATATAAACAAATGCTAAATCAATTCAAAAAATTTTTAAAATAATATACAACACTAGAGAAGAGAGTCCTCTTCAAAAATAAATAATTTATTTGGTTTTTAGTATAGTTTTGATAGGGGAAAAGTGGCGGGAGACAAAAACTGTTGATTTTAGGTAAGTTTGACTTTGAACAATT
Organism: Thuja plicata; assembly: GCA_018584345.1. Lineage (NCBI taxonomy): Eukaryota > Viridiplantae > Streptophyta > Pinopsida > Cupressales > Cupressaceae > Thuja > Thuja plicata. The sequence goes on along the minus strand of MU226152.1, from coordinate 41,265 downwards.
ATATTGGGTAAACTATAGATTGCAAATTCTTGTTTAATTTTTTTGCACTAGTTATAAATGTCATCTAAAACATATTTTACAATTGGAGGAAACCCAAATTTACTTATAATGATTTGGCAGGAGGTAAGCTCCCTTATTTGTAGTATTTTCTCGTGAAATGAAAAATAGACCTAAAAGTTCAAAAAATATATTAGTTTTATGTTCATTTTAAAAAAAAAAAATTATAGGCATAGAATTCATCATATTTCACACATTTCATCAGTTTACATCATCTTCAAATTCTCAATAGAAATGTGACTTTTATGCCCTTGAGGTTTTAAAGTTTTAGTGTTGTTAACCTTTTCCTTTGTAAAAGGGTGACAACTTATTGTATTTTTACCCATAAGTTTCGATAGTGGATCACCCTCAAGCTTGTTAAGCTTCCTTCAAGGGACTAAACATCCAATATGAATTATTGATACTATGTAAATGAACAACTATGAGATGGGGGTAATTAGTTGTTCCTAAACTCTAAAATGTAAAACCATTAAACCCCCAATACCCTTTAGCACAATAAGTTATCAAGTATACAACCCTAATATTCAAATTTGATTATGTAGTCAAACAATAAACATGAAAAAAATAAAGTTGAAACACATCCACAAAGCTTGACACCAAAATTTTATTGTGGAAATAGGGCTACTAGGGTAAAAATCATGGTGGAGTTGATTACCCATAATAAGTAAATACCTTGTTAGAAGTAAAAATTATTATAATTATGGGGATTGCATATGCAATCAGGCACAATTTTCACATTAAAATCCTTGAGCTACAACCCTTAGGAAGACTCACTCACTTACAAATTTGATCACTAGAATGATAGATCACACTCCAATCTGATAGTATTTTGAGAACTACTATGAATGACAAATCCAATGTCTGATTGCAGTTCCTTATAAGCACTTTTTGAGATATATGTTCAACCTCTTCTTGAAACACTTTTGATTTCATTGAATCATGATCGTCCTATGTTCAGCCACCCCTGGTATCCACAGCGGCAATCTAAAACTTGAATATTCCCTAATCATTCATCTTATACAAAGAACTAGGTCAGAAAAACCTAATTCACCATCTCTTCCAATCTACAGATCAAATCTCTTGATTTGAATTCATCTACAACTACATAATCTTGACCCAAAAATATAACCACCTCCTTGAGATTCCAAATCTTCCATATTTCATGATTTAACACTTGTGCAATGTATGATTTACCAACTAGATCGGCCAAGAACAAATGATAATATAAAAAACAATACATTTGACCAATAATTCAACCAAACAAGTTCTTATAATCCATTTATATCACAAAATCATTAGGTACATACCTCAAGAACATCCTACAACATCATGTAAAACACTCATCCATTCAAATCCATCACAACCATTGGATTTGCCAACTCTTTTTCATCAAGCCTTGAAGAAAGTCACTAAGATAATAAGATTATGCCTTTCATAAATATTAGTATAAACCCTTTGTGTTGAAGACACATGACATGGTCTCCAACATTCTCCTAGACACACTCTATGAAATGCTTACCCCATTGAGCACATCAGTCCTTTTTATGTCTTCATGTTAACATTGACTATCACCTTTTCTGTCATTCATCTTTTGTAACTTGTTTACCTCTCCAAACCATCATGAAACACTTTGAAACAATGGGTGAACATGGTAAATGCCTTCAGCATCCATCCTCTATGTGCACAAATCCATACATGTCATGTCCACTTCTCACTGGACCTTTTAACAAATTGCCTGACTAGCTAACTTGGAATAGTTAAGTTAGCAGAAACCAATCTATTGTTATTATCACTTCCTTTGAGAAATTCTTCTTTTATTTTGACATCAATCCCAACACATTCATCATATAGCTTTTCCATTATGCCAAAAAAAGGTAATTTTTTAAAGTGTGTTTTTAGGTGATAATAAAGCTTGTGAAATCATTGGAAAAGGTGATGTTTTCTTGCAATTAAAAAATGGTGGCACATGGTTATTAAAGGATATTTGTCATGTTCTCAAACTAAAAAGAAATCGGATTTCTATTTATCAACTCCATTCTCAAGGCTGCAATACTTTATTTTATCTCGATACTTGGAAAGTAACCAAGGGAGCATTGGTATTTACAAATAGAGATAGAGTTGGTAGTCTATATGTTCTAGAAACTAATAATGAAGTGGGAGCTTCAAAGTTAGTTATGAATAACACCTTCGATCTACGACATCAAATGATTGGACACATGAGTTGGAAGGGACTTGGTGTTATGCTAAAATGGGAATAATTGCTAGGTCTAAAATCTATTGATTTATACTTTTTTGAGCATCATCTTTATGGAAAACATTTCAATGGGTCAGCTTCTTGAAGACCGGGCATGAGAAATAGTGTAAAAATAACTGAAAGGGGGGGTGGGGTGTGAATCAATGGCATTAAAATAATTCCAAATATCCAACCAAAACTTATCTCTCAAATATAATATCCTCTAGCTATCTTTTAGTCCATCAAGGTGTATGCCATAAAAAACTTTAACAAATATAAACTGCTCGGTAAGATATTATGTTTATCTTTTCTAGACATTACCGAATAGCAATAAATAAACTTAGTGTTAACCGGCCAATCCAGTTTCAATAATGTGTAAAGAAAAATATGAATGCAATGAACCATATACATATTTGACACATAGATTTTAACGTGGAAACCCTACTAAGGGAAAAGCCACTTGGGACTGCTAACCAAAAATATTTTCACTCTTTTGAAGTGAGCTTGGTGAAGAGCCAACCCTGTTAAAGGTTACAATACACACTGTTAAGTGTGACCTTGTTAGAGGATTTAAAACCAATAGTTTATCTTTTAACCTAGCATTCACTATCCTATCAACAAGAAAACCTTTTGATACTCTTGAGTATCTCAATACAATAAGGAATGTTAAATCTCACTCGGTTAAGAGATTGTATGAACCAAAGGCTAAACTGATACAGTAAATGATTTTTTCAAAATACAACTTTAACTTGCAGATATTCAGATCTATTGTTAGTCCAATAATACCTCTCTGATCAATGTTCACTTCAGTTCATTTTCTCTCTTTCTTTCTTTTGCTTGGTGAATGCTCTATCCTTTGTTGCTCAGTGTCTGCAAAATTAATTTTCTCTATCATTCAGCATGTATGATCAGATCTGAATGAAGAGTTCTATCCTCACTAAAATTATACTCAACATTCCTTTCTTTCATAATAAATTCCTTGTCTCTTTATATAGACATGATTATCCTCTCAATCTCGTTTTTTTTCATAGATCACTTCTTGATTCGTAAAACTCACCATGCTTTTCTTTATCCCGTAAAGCTTTGTTTTAGTTTTATTCCACAAATCTCTCCATGATAGATGTGAATAAAACATGCTTTAAATCTCTTCCATGCTTTAGTTTAACTGATCATTGAAAATAAAGCAATCAATCAGTCAATCTCTAAATATAGATTTTTTGGCTAAGTAGTTTTTTTCAATCTTGAACTTCAGTTTTGATCAGTCATCAACTCCATATATGCTCGGTAACAACTTCAGTTATGCTCGGTAACAACTTCAACTAACTATGGTGCTCGATATACACTGTAAACTACTTCATGACACTTTCTCAGCAACGCTTTCTCGGTTACTAATGTCCTTAGTTTATACTGTGCGTCAGTGTTCACTGTCACTCAGTGTATACAATTTTTTTATGTTTTACCAACAACATAAACTTTGTCTCTTCAGATCTTCAAGGTTATGATATTATGTGTATGAACAATCTGACTATATCAAGTTTTCATGAATAAAAATAGAATACATTAACTTATTTAATGTCTTTCATTTACTTTTGCATCTCGGTGATCATCAACTTATCATATTCAATCAGTTATAGTTCACCAATCTCTCCCTTTGGCATTGATGGCAACATACTATGAAATATGCAGTATAAAACATGCCATAACATACCAAACTTATTGTTCTATAACCAATTCAAATATATGAATCTCAGTAAGCTTTTCTAGCTTAGATTTGATTCTCCTGGGTGCTCTCCCTTACTTCATTCCCTTTAATGGATAGGTGTAGCAACTCTGTCTTCTGATTATGTCTCTCCCTTTTCTAGATTGATATGCAGTGTTAACTTTTTCCAATTCTCTCCCTTTGATGGATGATTATTTCATTTAATGTCTCTCTCCCTTTACATGTTCTTCTTCCTCATGTATATTTAATTAAATCTTCCTCTCCCTTTCACAACAATACCAAAGAAATATTCAGCTCTGTAGTAGCCAACAATATCTCTAGTGTACGGTTCGGATAGGTACCTTCAGTGTACTGATATTCATTGCAGTACATATCTTAGCTTGCATCAACATGATTGATCTTTTGATAATGTGTACGCTTATGCAGCCTCCTAGTCAGCTTAGTGACTAGTAGACAAGGGTCAAACCCCTATTCTATCCCTCAGGTACTCAAATGTATCTTTTAGCAATGATTTTGTGAATATGTCTACTAGTTTTTCTTTGGATTGTACATATTCGAATATCCCTTGTTTCTCTTGTACTTGTTCCCTCAAGTAATGGTACTTAATAACTATGTACTTTATCTTAGCATGCATCAGAGGGTTCTTTGAAATGTTGACAGCACTAGTATTATCATAATAGATAATGACTTGGTCAAGAATTTCTTCATTCATACCTTTCAAGAATTGCTTGGTCCATGTAATGTTAGAGCAATTTGCACTAACATATACATATTCTGATTCTATAGTTGATTGAGATATGCATCCTTGCTTTTAACTTATCCATGTGACAACTCTGTCACCCATAAATAATGTTCTACTTGTCATGCTCTTTCTATCATTTATGTTTCCAGCCCAATCAACATCAGTATAAACTTGTAGCTCAAATTTAATTTCTTTATTATACCACAAACCATAGTCTTCAGTATTCTTCAGATATCTCAAAATTATTTTAACAATAGTCATGTGTGATTCCTTGGGATTAGCAGAGAATCTTGCAACTATTCCAACTCCATGTGTTATATCAGGTCTAGTGTGTACAACATACATAAGTTTGCCAATCATAGATCTGTATAAGGTTTGATTTACCTCAGTTGTCTTGTTTTACTTTGTCAATTTGCATTGAGTTGCCATAGGTGTTCCAACTGGTTTTGAGTCCTCCATCTTAAATATCTTGAGAACTTCTTTGATGTATTTGGATTGTGTGATGTATATGCCTTCATCTTGTTGTAGAATCTGTAGACCAAGAAAAAATTTGATCTCTCCAAAAATTGACATTTTAAATTCTTTGCTCATTTCATCAGCAAATGACTTGCATAGCATATCCTTACCTCCAAATATGATATCATCAAAAAATATCTCATTAATCAAAACATTATAATCAATATCTCCTTTCAAATACAGATTGTTGTTATCACTTGTTCTAGTAAATCCAATACTAATGAGATAAGAGTGAATTCTTTTATACCATGCTCTTGGTGCTTGTTTCAATCCATACAAGGCTTTGTGTAATTTACAAACCATGTTCCTCTTGTTAGGATCAACAAACCCTTCAGGTTGTTCAATGTATACCTCCTCTTCTAGTATTCCATTCAGAAATGCAAATTTGACATCCATTTGGTATACTTTGAATCCTCTAAAAGCAACATAAGAAAGTAGAGTTCTTACTCCTAGTCTAGCAATGGGTGCAAATTTTTCTCCATAGTCATCCCCTTCTTCTTGTGCATACCCTTTGCATACCAGTATTTATTTGTTCCTTGTTACTTCTCCATTCTCATTCAGTTTATTTCTAAAAATTCATTTGGTGCCAATGACATTTTCGTCACTTGGTCTAGGTACTAATGTCCATATTTTATTCTTCTCAATCTGTTCAATTTCTTCATTCATTACACTAACCCATTCTTGATTCTCAAGTGCAGCATTAAGAAATTTAGGCTCAAAATCACAAATCAAACATTTATTATTAAGAGACTTACTTCTTGTTCTCATTCCCCTTATTTTCTCTCCAATGATTTGGTCCTGTCGATGGTGTGTTTTGACATATTTAGCAAGTACAGGTTTAGATCTATGTTCTTCATTTTGATCTTCATTATCACTCGGTTCAGCATTGTTAGCATTTTCTTGATTCTCAGTGTGTGCAGCCTGTTGCTCAGTTGCATTATTCTATTTCTTGGGAAAGGTGTCAGGTTCTTCTATGTAGACAAATCTATTGTAATCTTTAGGTTCCTTTCTTCTTTCATCATCATTTTTCTCAGCAAATTCATCCACCGTGACATTTTCACTTTAAATGATTTTGTTAGAAGATTTGTTCAGGCATTTATAAGCTTTGATTTTAGTAGAATATCCTAGAAATATTCCTTCATCACTCTTAGAGTTAAGTTTCCCATTTCTATCATTTTTAGTGTATAACATTGACTTCCAAAAATTCTAAAGTAGCTCACGTTTGGTGTGCATCCATACCATAGCTCATAAGGTGTCTTATTTGTGTGTTTCTTCAATTGAACTTTATTTAGTGTATAGAAAACAATACTTACAACTTCTCTCTGGAATGTTTGTGTGATTCCTTTTTCAATCATCAGTGTTCTAGCGCAATCAACAATTTTTCTATTCCTCCTTTCAACTTAATCCCATTTTGCTGTGGTGTTCTCGGTGCAGAAATTTATCTTGTATTGCCATGCTCATTACAAAAGTTAGTGAATTCATCAGAAATAAATTCTCCTCCTCTATCTGATTTTAATCATTTCAGTTATTTTCCACTTTTTTTTTCAACTTTAGCTTTATACCATTTGAAATTCTTGAACGCTTCAGATTTCTCTTTTAATAACATTACAATCATCATCGTAGAATAGTCATCAACAAATAGAATAAAGTATCTATCACCATAATATCTCTTTCTTCTCATTAGTTCACATAAGTCAATATGGACTAAATCTAGAATAGCATTAGATGTGTAGGTTTTTCTCTTCAAACTATGCTTTGTTATTTTTCCTATTTGACGATTCTTGCACATAACATTGTCAGGCTTTGAAATACTCAGTAAGCCTCTTACTTTTCTTTTCTTACTTATCTTAACCATGTTGTCAAAATTCTCATGACATAAAATTTTATGCCACAACCAAACATCTTCATTTCTAGCCAATAAACAAGTGGTCTCAATATCATCAAGATATAATAGATTACCTTTTTTTGTTCACCCGTATCGATAAACTTTCATTTTCTATTATAGATCATTGCCTTTTTGTTCTCAAATGCAACTCGGTGTCCTGTGTTGTTCAGCTGTGAAATACTCAATAAATTATAGTTAAGTCCTTTCACCCAATATGCATATTCACATTTGATCAGATTATTCAACATGATGGTACCTTTTCCTTCAACTAGGGAAGGTGAGTTATTACCCATCCTAACTAATCCACTATTATAATATTCAAAATTTTCAAATGTTTCTTTATCTCCAGTCATGTGATGATTGCAACCACTATCAATAATCCAGACATCATTTTTGCTAACTTTAGATATGATTTCTCTTTCAACATACCTTTCTTCTTCATCTGATTCATCCTTCATAGCAACAAAAACTACCTCAAACTATTCATGAGAATCAGTCTCAGAATTTTCAGCTTTGTTCTCAACAAGGTAACAAGCCTTCTTGCCTTTGTCCTTGTAATCTCGGTTATCTCTTTTGTCAGAGTGTCGATTTATTTTTTTGTCTCATGCATCCCTTATGTCATATTTATTTTCATAAGATATGTCATTGTTTCTTTCATCCTTTCTCTTGTTAGGACATCTAGAAGAAAAATGTCCAATTTCTTTGCAATTAAAATAGATCAGTGGTAATTTACCTTTATATCTTCCTTTGCCTCTATGTAATCTCCTACGAAAATTAGTGCTTCAAGTTCATCAAGTTCTTGTTCATCACTATCACTGTCACTATCATTTCTCATAGTGTGTTTGTTACTAGATTTGCTTATTTTTAGAGAAGATTTGAATGCAGACTCAATAGTAGGTAAGACACTGTTGTCATAGTTTTTCATCTCAAATGAAATAAGTCTACCAATCAAAATATCAATAGTAACATTGTTATTTTCTACAACTCTCATTTCTTGAATTATAGATACTCTAATTGCATGAACATGCAGTAAGGTTCTCATAATTTTACTTACAACTGTATCTTCCTTAAGTACTCCTCGTACTTTATGAATAACATTAACAACTTCTTTGATTATGCTACTATACTAAGTGATGTTCTCTCCTTCTTTCTTTCTCAAATCATCAAACTTTCCTCTTAGGATTTCATCTTTAGCTCTCAGCACATTGGTTTCTCCTCCATGTACTAGCTTGAGTTTTTCCCACATTTTCTTTGTAGACGTGCATGATTTCACATCCTCAAATTCAGCATCAGTTAGTGAAGAAAATTCTATCATCATAGAATTGTGTTCATGTTTCTCTCTCAATTGATCAATAGTTAGAGGTCCAATAGGTGCAACATATTTAGTATCTAAGTGTTGTGTGACATCATTTCCAATACCTGATAGATGAATTCTTATCATTCTTTTCCATGATGCAAAGTTGTCCTTGTTCAATTTAGGCACATCCATTTTACTCATCTTGTGATCTTTAGCTTAAGTCCCTTTAAACTTTTCTTCCAAGCACCTAAGCTCTGATACCAATTGTTAGAATAACTTAGAGGGTGGGGGGGTGAATCAGTGGCCTTAAAATAATTCCAAAAATCAAACCAAAGCTTATCTCTCAAATATAATACCCTCTAGTTATCATTCAGTCCATCAAGATGTATGCCATAAATAACTTTAACAAATATAAGCTGCTCAGTAAGATATTATGTTCATCTTTTCTACACTTTACTGAATAGTAGTAAATAAACTTAGTGTTAACTAGCCAATCTGGTTTCAATAATGTCTAAAGAAAAATATCAATGGAATGGACCATATACACATTTCAAACATAGATTTTAACATGGAAACCCTGCTAAGGGAAAAACTGTCTGGGACCGGTAACCCAAAATATTTTCACTCTTCTGAAGTGAGCTCAGTGAAGAGCAAACCTTGTTAAAGGTTACAATACACACTATTAAGTAGGACCTTGTTAGAGGATTTAAAACCAATGGTTTATCTTTTGACCTAGCATTCACTAGTTGTCAACAAGAAAACCTTTTGATACTCTTGAGTATCTCAATACAATAAGGACTGTTAAATCCAACTCGATTAAGAGATTTTTTGAATCAATGGTTAAACTAATACAGTAAATGATTTGTTCAAAATACAACTTTAACTTGCAAATATTCAGATCTATTGTTAGTTCAATAATACCTCTCTAATCAATGTTCACTTCAGTTTCTTTTCTCTCTCTTGTTCTTCTACTTGGTGAATGCTCTGTCCTCTGCTGCTCAGTGTCCGCAGAAATCTTTGGCTTTATTGTTCAGCCTGTATGATCATATCTGCATGAAGAATTCTATCTTCGCCAGAATTATATTCAACATTCCTTTCTTTCATAATAAATTCCTTGTTTCTTTATATAGACATGATTAGCCGCCCAATCTCCTTTTTTTTCATAGATCACTTCTTTATCCATAAAACTCACCATGCTTTTCTTTATCCCATAAAGCTTTTTTTTAGGTTTATTCCACAAATCTCTCCATGATAGATGTGAATAAAACACACTTTAAATCTCTTCCATGCTTTAGTTTAACTGATCGTTGAAAATAAAGCTTGATCAATCAGTCAATCTCTAAATATAGCTTTTCCAGCTAAGTAGTATTTTTCATTCTTGACCTTCAGTTTTGATCGCTCATCAACTCCAGTTATGCTCAGTAACAACTTCAGTTGTGCTTGGTAATAACTTCAGTTAAATGCGGTGTTGGTATACATTGTGAACTAATCAGTGACACTTTCTTAGTAATGCTTGCTCGGTTACTGCTATGCTCGGTTTATACTGTCTGTCAGTGTTCACTGTCTATCGATGTTAACTGTCACTCGGTGTATACAAACTTTTTTATGTTTTACTGATAACATAAACTTTGTCACTTTAGATCTTCAATGTTATTATATTATGTGCATGAACAATCAGACTATATCAAGTTAACATCAATGACAATACAATACATTAACTAATTTAATGTATTGCATTTACTTTTTCATCTCGGTGATCATCAACTTATCATATTCAATCAGTTATAGTTCATCAAGAAGAACACACCATTGAAGATGGTTCATTATGACATCTTCAGACCCACTTAGGTAACCTCTATTGGAGGGGCTAATTACTTTGTTACTTTTCTAGATGATTATACAAGGAAAGTTTTGAGTTACATGCTTTCAAAGATATCAGAAGTGTTCTCTAAATTCAAAACATTCAAAGCTCTTATTGACCACAAGATTAAGTGCTTAAAATTTGATAATGGAGGAGAGTTTCACTCCTCCAAATTTTATAGTTTTTGTGTGGATAATGGTATCTTTAGGATTAAATTTGTCCTATTTACTCCTCAAGAGAATGGAGCAGCTAAGAGGATGAATAGAACGATACTTGATAGGGCTTGGTGTGTGATCTTTAATGCCAGATTAGGAAAATAATTATGGGTTGAGGCATGTAATACACCATTATATTCGATTAGCCAGAGTTCTACATCTCTGTTGGATTTCAGTATTTGAAAAGAGGAATGGTGGAGAAAGAGGATTTCTAACATACATCTCTAGGTATTTGGATGTGAAGCCTATATACATGTCCAAAAATAAAAGAAGACAAAGATGGATCCTAACTCATAGAAAGGTATCTTTGTGGGTTATGGAGAAGATCAATTAAGATTCATAATTTGAGATCTGATTACAAATAAAATCAGACAGAGAAGAGATGTGGTTTTTAATTAAAAGGTATTTCCTAGTTCAAAATTACAATAAATTCAGACAAAAGGATATATACCCTTGGCATATATTGGCAATAATGGTAACAATAACATTTATTTTTTCCCTACATAACCTACACATGGTGGAGGTATGAATCTCTCAATATCGGTACCATGGTTCTCATCCACCCCTATTTTTTCTCAGTCCATAAATACTTGAAACATTAACAATTTAAATACACCTCTTTGTGGCGATTGAATCTCAAAATCGAGAGTTTTTTAATTCTAGTCAACCATAGGAGGTCGAGCCCCACCATATCGGATTGTCGTCAGATATAAATAGTCATGTCAACATTCATAGTGATGATCTGCACAACACTGCGACTTATGGAAGTGATGAGCTGGAGCAGTTTGAAGAGAGTCTTGGACGTCAAGTATTTTGTCAATGTTCAAAGATTGATTGAGATCCTTATATAAACTACAGTGGATAAGGTAAATTTTAGTTGCGGTCAAATTCTACAATACTTACACATGAAAAAAACCAGTGGTAAGCACAAATCTTCAAATGGTGAAGCTAGATCCAATCCATATTAGCCTTTTCCTTGACCTGTGATAGCTCAGTCAAACAGTAAAGGTAGAGACTTTGAAAGCTCGGGGGACCCTTCAATTGGACATTTCTCACACCCCGATGGAAGCTAGACTTCATTGCATTTCCTTTGCACCCTACACACGATGTTCATGCTAAGGTACATGACCATAATAATAATATAGGCTGCGTTAACTCTTCAAATACAGGAACTAATATCCGAGACATAGACTCCACTCAGCCTGGGGTAAATTCAGAATAGAGTAACCACGTACAGGTTTCAGGGTCTAGTCAATTGGGTTTGCAACGTAATGTTATTGAAGACCTTGAAAGTGCGAGGCAGAATGAGGGGTTTTTACAACTAGGTCAAGGTGGTCTACATATTTTTCCTCATACTGCCAATCAATAGTGTCAGGTTACCAAATTACGAAGATTAGTGAGGTAGAGAAGGATTCCTTCTAAGCTCTTTGATTATGAGTTATTGGTCTTTTGAAGAGGCAGAGCCAACATTGTTGATTTCTGATCATACAGAGCTAGTGAAATTTAAAGCCTCTATAAAGGATATAAATTGTGATCAATGGTAGGTTGCAATGTGTGAAGAGATTGACTAATTAATGAAAAACCAAACATGGGCTTTGGTTTCACTTTCGTCTAACAGAAAGGCATTAAGGAATAAGCAGGTTTACAAATTGAAAGACGAAGATGGAGGTAGAAAACAATTTTGTGCCCGACTAGTTTTCAAGGGGTATGATAAGAAGCAAGGCATCAATTTTGATGAATTTATTTGGCAAGTAGTGAAAATGACTACCATCCGAGCTATTTTGGGCTTGGTTGCAACACGGGGTCTCAAGCTTGAACAGTTGGATGTTAATACCCCCTTTCTACATGGAGATGTTGATGAGGAGTTATATATGGATCATCTTGAAGGGTTTTCCAAAAAGGGTCGGGAACATCTTTGTTGCAGATGAAACGGAGTTTGAATGCACTTAAGAAAGCCCCAAGACAATTTCATCTCAAATTTGATCAATTTATGATAGAACATAAGTTTGTATGCTTTGAAGCTAATCTATGTGTCTATTTTAAATGGTTTACTAATGGGGAATGTTTTATAATTCTACTCTATGTGGATGATATGTTAGTGACATATTGGAATCATTTGTCGTTGCACCAGAAGATTAAACTTTCAATGCCCGATACAAACACCAGATTTAACCTGACCCATAGGAGGCGGTTAAGCCATGTCACGAATCTCGAAGGATATGTTAACCACAAAGTGAAAAATCTCCCCCTCAGCACTGAATGATCCATCAACATCCACTAAAGGGAGACTCGAATCCATGACCCAAGGTTGTGATACCAATTGTTGGAATCTTTTTTCGTTGACCAAAAGCTCAAACTTTCAACTCCCGATACAAACGCCAGATTTAACCCGGCCTACTAAAGGCGGTTAAGCCATGTCATAGATCTCCAAGGAGGTTTTTCACCGCCAAGTCAATATGACCGACACTAGCATAAGGATTGCTTGCGAGCTTAAGAAACAATTAGCTAGAACATTTTCCATGAAAGATTTAGGGGTAGCAAAAGGAATTCTCAAAATGACAATTTTTTAGGATAGGAACAAGAAGGAAATATGGTTATCTTAAAAATAATACATTAAAATGGTATTGGACATGTTTGGAATGTTAGAGGCTAAGTTTGTAAGCACGCCTTGAGATTCTCATTTTTATTTGTCTATTGAAATGTGTCCTAAAACACAAGAAGATCAGGACTTTATGAAAGGCATCCTTTATACATTTGCGATCGGGAGTATCATGTATGTCATGATTTCTTCTCACCTAGATATTGCTCATGTAGTGGGAGGAGTAAGCAGATTTATGAGTATTCATAGTAAACCTCATTGGGAGGTTGTCAAATGGATCCTAAGGTACTTAAAAGCCACTTCTGATTTTAGTTAGTGTTTTGGAAAGCATAAGACACAATTACAAGGATTTGTAGATTATGATCTTGTTGGGGATTTAGACACACAGATATCTACTTCTGGTTAAGTTTTCACATTTGTTGGGGCAACTACGAGTTGGGGTTCTAAATTACAACATACAGTTGCTCAATCATATGCCGGGGTTGAGTATATAGCTCTCTTTGAGGGAGCAAGGGAGATGGTATGGTTGCGGATTTTGTTTAGAGAAATGGGCTTGAAACAATCATATTTTGCTATATTTTTTCACCATAGCAGTGCCATTTTTATGATTATGCATCATATATCACTGCGTCATTCTAAATATATTGAAGAAGGAAAGCTTCATATATGTGGGAGAAGAAGGCAAGCTTCATTTTGTGAAGATTAACACCAAGGAAAATCTAGGTGAGGCTCTAATGAAGATTGTTACATGAGAGAAGTTTGAGTTTTGTCGAGGTTCTCTCAGCATTTTCAAAATGTTTAATAATATGATTAGAGTGGGGGAATGTCTTTGATACAACAGTAGTTGGTATTCAAGTGGCAGATTGTTGGGGCATGAAGCCTAAAGAGGTTTATTATCTCTTCCCTCAAATTATTGATGGCTCTTCAACTTCTTTATTTGAAAATGAATGGATAATTGGAGAGATATTTATTCTCAAACTGTTGTATTGTATGGACATGTTTTGACTCTAATTAATAAAGATCTTTTCATGCTTCAAGAGTGGATGTAGGCTGATGTTTGTATCTTCATTGATGTTTGTATCTTTCTTTTATTCACTCTTTCATACTTACAATAATAATTTTATAAAGTATTAAAATTATAAAACACCTATTTTATAAAAAAAAATACTAGAAGGGAATGACAAATTTATAAAACAAATATTTTATAGCTGTTATAATTGTTTATAATTATTTTATAAAATTTATAAAAATGGACCAATGAAGTTTCTAGTCATGAGGTGCACATTGTTCAAA
>MU226151.1:439599-450463 GCA_018584345.1 Thuja plicata | reverse complement strand
TTCATTTTTACTTCATCTATTTTTTATTTTATACATAATTAAGAATATTACAATTGTAATCACAATTCTTCTTATTAATATAAGTTTAGAATCATTGAAATTATGGCCACGGTTAGTAATTAGCATTAGAGCTCAATTAGGGTTAGATTTATTATTAGATTAGGGGATTTGAATTTTTGTATCATTTTTCTATACATGCATTCTTTAAGTAAAACTACATAATGTCATTTATTCAGCCAATGTTCTACTCCACTCCAAAATACAAAACAATCATACACAATGATAAGGGGAACTGAGGGAGCTTGGTTACAACAACTATTTCTCTATGAAATGAAGGTGTGCAACTCTAAGTCCCTACAATCTCCCACCTTAATTATTCTCAAAGCATTAATAAATGTGTTATCTAATCTAATCCATGAGAAATTCAACTAAATGCATATTGATCAACAACATTGCCTACACTCGATTGAACAATATGAAGACGTCATTTTCCTATCATTCTTTAGGTCTTGAAGACAACGAACACCAACAAAAATGTATTACACATGGCCAATCTATTAGACTAATGATTAAGGTGAATCACAAAATTTAGATTGATTATCCTCTTACATTGGATTAAAATTATTTAAAATCTTCTTTCAAACTTTCAATATATTACCTAAGTATATCTTCCTATCGTCGTAACCATTGCACTTTGTTGGAGGTACAATTGCTAGTTATTGATTTTTTCCATTTCCTTTATTTTTCAATACTACACAGAAAATTCTTTCTATGCAATGCAGCTTCTATGCTGATTCAACAAATTTGGAAGTAGGGTTTTTCTAAGACGGTCTTTTATGAACCCTTTATTTGATTTAAAGGTGTCACCATGAATTTGATTTGCATATTTCGATTGAATGTGACGAGAGATGAGATGGTCGTGAGTCAAGTCATTTCTATGACTTGTGAGCCAATACCAAAATACGAGAGAGCCATCAATGCGTTATTTAACAAAAAAAAAAAAAAAAGTGCTATTACTAATCTTTAGAAAATGGTTTACAAGGATGACTAGAAACACGGTAGGGAAAATAAATAGATTGACAAGGGGATTGAAATTATAGACAAGTAATGTGCTAGAGGAGGACCCTCAAGGCTGTGAAATGTTGAGGTATAAATGAGCATATATAACTAATAAACATATTTAAAATAGAAATAAAAATGTACATTAACACATATAGAGAGTCTAAAGAAAAAGAGGAAAGGACTTTACAGCTGGTCGTTGAAGAAGTCAAATCTAACTCAACCAAAACCTCATGACCCACAACTTGAGCTATGTATTTAAACATATGTAATGTGAAATATATTTCTTCATTGCTGATTATGATTTGCAGTTGAAATATCGGGTTTTACCATGATGTATGTACATAGGTTTTGAGCACGATGTTTGTGAAATTTGCAAAATCAATCTTAGTAGTAGGAGAAAAAAAATTGATCGTAGAATAAATAAAATGCTTGGTCAAGAAGATTATTTGAAAATGGAACTGGTAATTTGTGTGTTCACTTTAGTTTTAATGATTGAGAAAGGGTATATAGCCCAAGATTAATCTTTGGTACGCTTCCTAAACTACCAATCTTGTTTGGGTATTGTTAATTGGTTTCAAGAATTTGAGGGCACATAACCTACATTTCTTGAGTTCTTTCTTTTAAATTGATAATTCTATTGGAATAGCCAAGGTTTACTTAAGTTATTAAAGATTTCCTAAGATTTTATTTCACTAGCTTTCATTCTATCATGAATTTCAATACAATGCTGAATATTTAAATTGTTTTAAAATAAATTTTTATGTATCAATTTTGATTTCCAATTTTTTTACAATGATAAGAAGAATCCTTCAAACCTTATAGAGAAGATTTGAAAAAAAAATTATTAACAATTGAATTATTTTATCTTTTTTTTTTCAAATGTCAAGCAATATGTAGATATTTTAAATCATATTAACATTTTATTTTAAACATGTAATTTTAACTATTGAAAGATTGCTATGTAATATGTGTATGAGCTAAAGATACAAGAAAAATGAATAATTTATAATATATAATGCAATTTCATAATTTATTTGTTATTTAATCTTTAAAAATTATATAAAATGAATCTTAACATATTGGTTGGTTATTACTAGTAACTTTTTTAGAGTTTGACATTAATATTTTCTTCTGAAGTAGAAGTTGGTTTTACCAGGTTTTTTTTGGAACACCTTTTAGAATATCGCACTTATAAATAGTCTCAATCATTTTTCTACTACATAGTTGTTTATGATTAAAGGTAAAGTGGATTTTTAAAGACACTCGAAACCATTTACAAAATGTTGTCTAACAAAATAAACATTTCTACACAATAAAAATTTGAAAAACTATAATGAACCACCAAGAAGTCAACAATACCTAAAAATTAAGCACCAATTAACTGGCCAAAAGACAAGAGAGGCCTCAAAAAGAATGATCAAGGTCACTCAACCCAAATCTAAAGCACATAGACTTAATAGATGTTGGTAAAAAAATTCTTTACACTTCATGCAATACTAAAGTTAACTGGTCCTAAAGAACCTTTCATTGAGCCCCCATCCACAATAACATGAGAGATTTATCCTCTTTTATCTCCTCTGGGATGTTGCGTTTCTTATTTGGCTCTTCTTTTTTGTCATCCTCAAACTTTTTAACTTTCAAACTAGACCCCAACAAAATGTTGAAGAGCATCTCCTCCTCCTCCTTAACCCAATCAACCTTCTAATAATCCATCATCATCACCTTTTGACTTTTCCCCCATCATCTTTATCAGATCATCAAAAGCTCATTCTTCACTACATGTGCACAAGGAAACACCCATGACATTCTACACATAAAGGAAGAAAACCCATAGTGACTATTCCCACCTAATATGAAACACTTATGTCATTGCCATTGCAAGGTCTGCTAGGTTTTTCTTCTTCATATTAATCTTTATCTTCATTGAATCATTTGTCAAGCCAAAGTCTTGACAATTCTTTGCAATAAAACCCTTGTTTGAGATGCTTATGATGTTTTTTGCCAATATGCTCCATGATGTATGTTTACTAAAACATCCCCTAAAATGGTTCTTCTCATTAATGAATTTGGTAGTGCATGTTTTTTATTAAGGTAACAACAGCTTTTGAAGGGGCTCTGAAACCCTATACACAAAAGGAACTTAAGATAAAGCAATAGAAGCTCCTATAACCCAACATAACTGCCTAAATAGAAGGCCTAAGAAAAACATGCACATTGAAAAACTCAAAATAAACAACTCCCAATACACAACAACAGATAGAGAAGAGGGGTACAATTGCGGGAAGAGAGATAACTATCCTTTTGTACCCTTCATATGGGACCGAAGGGTCATATAAAAAGAGAAGGATGACCTTTTAAGATGTTTTCCTTTAACAGTAACCCAACCATATTCCATTCTAGCAGCCTCATCTTGCCAGCTCACACCAGCACCCAACAAAGGAAAAGAATCTTCCAGTGACACTTCCGGCCTAGGGCCAACATTAGCCCCGATCGACATTCTAGTAGGAGTAATCTCATCCAAACCAGAGTGATTAGATACCAAAACACCAGCTAAGTCATTCAAACCAACGACCAAAGACCCATCAACCACCAGTAAAGAATTAAAAAGATCAACCCCAGCAGGCACAAATCCACCAGCGGACCCACAAGCAATATCCCCCAGCAGAGAAAGAGCAGAATCAACACTAGTAAAAACAACACCAACAGAATCAAAAACCAGACCAGCAGCCTCCAAAGGCCCAGCAGGGGCAATAGGAGGCTGAACAGGATTATCCTTCATCCCAGGAATAGATGAAATTTTCCTAACTGATTAATGTTTTGTGGAATCACCCTTCCACCAAGTAGGAGATGATTTCTTTTTCTTGAATTCCAAACCACATTCAGCAGAGAGTTGACCAGTTTTAAAGCATTTACGACATCTAAAGGGAATACCCTCGTAGTCAAGCTGTTGGATCCATGATCCTAAAGTTGATTCAATTTTGATTTCAGCTGGAAGACCCCATGAAGAGTCAATATCAACTAAAATGTAAGCAACAATAGAATGGTAAATGTTGTAGGAATCATGAGGCATCATCAAAAAGTCCTGCAAAGCCTCGCCCACTTCCTCAAGGACGGAGTCATGTCAAAGATGAAGAGGGATATTAGGGAGTCTAACCCATATAGGGACCTTGCTAAATACTTATGTTGAAGGATTAAAATCCGGGTGCCAAGGTTTTTCCATAAGCATAAATTTGTCATCCTCCCAGCAAAAAAAGTGATCACATAGGATCTTGGCTCTATACTCAGCTATATCAAACTTAGCAATGAAAAATCCCTTTGCTAGAGGAAAGATATGAAAAGTACCTGAAATTAATGGTTCCCACTTGTGAGTAATCCATTCGTGCAATAGGGGGAGGCTAGGCCAGAATCCCCAAAATCGGAAAATCAGACCATGAGATTCAAAAATCTCAATGTTGTTCTCCAAATCCCCTTCAGCCTTAGAAGAAATCCTAACTAAGAGAGAACCACACATAGGAACCAATGTAACCCTAGATTCTTTCCCATCCCTAGAAGGCTTGGAAATAATCTTTGCAAAAGACTCCCCCAAACCCTTTGTGACCATGGGAGAGGAACCAGAAGCACGAGCAGAAGGAGAGCCCGCCAGTAAAACCCTAGCCTCTACCACATCATACATTGGCCCCTCAACAACCACAGAAGGGGTAGGGCAAAGAGATCCAACAATAGACAGTGTATGGGTGTCTATGCATGATGGAGACACAACCACAGTAGGGCAAACAGAAAGTGCTACCACTGCAGGAATCTTGGCAGAGGAGGTCGTGACAGAAGAGGCTATAGCATTGTGCAAAGATGCAGAGCGTGGCTTCATTGTTCCAACTTGTGGTGTTAGTTATTAATTTGGTAGTGCATGTTAATGGTTATATGAATTTACTTTTTAATAAGATATTTTGTGGTAGTATGCCCTAAAATTATGCTTTAAGAATGAGTTACTAAGTCTTGGGTCTCACATAGACTTTCCCTGATAACATGTAAAACCTTATTGAAACTTTATTCTTTTTCTTTTTATTGAATCCAAAAATATTATACACATCCATAAATATCACCTTTATTTTATCTATTTTTCATCAATTTTTTTCTTAACCTAGACTAAATGCTTTGTCATATTTAATAAGAAATCTGTATGTATCCCGATTTGGGTGCATTTCCTTAGCTTTTCCTTTCCATGTTCAAACTCTTTAACATCAATCAGAAAATCCTGGGGCTTTTTGATGTGTGATGAATACAATATGTTTTTATTAGCTTGACCCTAAGAGGTTTTGTGTCAAGTTATATCCTTTCAAGTATTTCAAGGAGATAATTAATATCCAGATTAGGTAGATGAGATACAAACACTAAATTATCTATTGGA
The DNA here is from genome assembly GCA_018584345.1 of Thuja plicata. Taxonomy (NCBI): domain Eukaryota; kingdom Viridiplantae; phylum Streptophyta; class Pinopsida; order Cupressales; family Cupressaceae; genus Thuja; species Thuja plicata. The sequence goes on along the minus strand of MU226151.1, from coordinate 444,996 downwards.
GATTTTCCAATATTATGGAGTGGGAAAGTGCTATAGATATCGAGTATTAAATTACTTGATGAAGAATCATACATTTGATTTTACATTTCTCTTCCTAAGGGTATAATGGTGGTTTGGTGTAAGTATTAAATAGTATCAGCCATGTCTTGTTGCTAAGATTTTTTACAAGATGAGGGTTTTGACTGCTTCAAGCTATTTCCCCTTGTAGTCAATATGGATCCATTCATCTTGATCATCTTACTTGATAAATTTTAGGGATAACCCACTTTACAAATTGATTTAAAGAGTGATTTCTTGAATATTGATTACCATTTGCAAATGTACATTAAGAAATTCCAAGATTTGTGTAGAACTTTTCCCATATTTTGAGGATATAATTATTTATATATTCTCATTAAGCCCCTTAGGATTTATACAATAAGGTTGGTTAGTTTCAAATTGATTCTATTCTCTCACATTGCTCATCTAATCACATCTTGTGTATATTCAATAACATAGAGATGACCTTATAATACTAGTCTTCTATGCATACAATTTTATTATAAAAAAGAGTTCACCATCCATGCTTTATAATATGCAACACTCTTTGGGTGAAAGTGATGGTGGAAGAACAAGAGGAAAAGTATTAAGAACAATTACAAAATATTGACATTTTAAGATTTTATGCAAAGTGTGATGGTAGAGGCAAGGCGTGTGAACACTCGGAACAAAATTACTCATGCTCATTCGCCAAAAGATTTTTTTCCCTGATTTTTAATTGAAAAATAAAAAAAACTCTTAACAAAAATCTAAAAGATGAATCAGAAAAAAGAAAAAGAGGCTAAAATTATATTTTGAACATTCAAACACTACAGTCTATAAAAATAGTACTTTATTTCTATACTAACATAATTTTCCAATAGAAAATAAGAGAGGCAAGCGTCAAAGTTGTTGCATATAGTGTAATGCTCTTATGGGAAGGATATGGTGAAATGAGAATGTGAGTAAAAGAGATTGAACAAATTCCATTGCACCCAACATGTGCAAGTCGTATAGTTATATTGAATGGGGCGTATTGGATCAAAATTAAAATTTGTACGTAAATTTGAATGAAGAATCTTAGTTTCCATAACGAGTGAAACATGCTTACTATTACTATGAAATAATTGAATATAATGCCATGGTTAATCATTTTGAAGAGGGTATTGTAAATGAAAGGTTGTGAATGGAGTAGCTGTTTTGAAAAATTCTCATTCATTAGATATTAAAAGTTATATATTGGGTAGCCTAGTTAAAATTTCATCTTTTGATTGATGCAATTACATGTATTATTGTATATTTTAAATTGCCTAACTAAATTTATTTGCAACCCATCTACATAGCTTAGGAAGTTTTGTGAGCAAGGATGTCCATCCTTAGATGAAATTGGAGCTCCTTTCTAAGAATAGTTCTTAAGAATACTTATTCATCTAATTAACATCGATAATTGAATTTTGGCCATGATTCAATCTTCTAATATAAATCTTGGTAATATTTAAACAGTAAATATTATTTTTTGGGATAGGTTTGTGGCTCCTAATAGAATATTTTTGCTTACATCTTCCACTTGATTGGAACTGAATTTTTTCATATATTTAATCAAATAGTTATATTGATAAATACACAATATGAATACAAGAAACCATTTTCATGACACTCAGAACTTGTTTATTAAAGGGACAAATAGAGTTTCTAATGTCATTTATCACTATTGATGTGGGCAGAAGGTTAACCATGCCATTTAATATTTATTCTCTCTATGAAGTTTTCAAGGCTTTTTCAAGAAACTGTATTTTTCTATTTGACTTGTGTATACTCCAGGTTTCTGAAATCCACATACTCTAAATATCAATGTCTTCCAGACTATTAATAAAGAGAGAAATAAGGTAAATATCTAGAAATAGAGGGAGGATTATGAAATAATTGGAATAACTTGAAATAATTTTTAATTAAGATTAGTATAATAGTATAATTTATTTAAATAATTGGAATAACTTGAAATAATTTTTAATTAAGATTAGTATAATAATATAATTTATTAAAATATTTGTATATATTTCATAATTTTTTTTAAATTTAAAAAAAAAATCTTATAAAATAATTTTTTATATAATAAACCCTTGAATTAAATAATTATTAAAAATCTATCATATCAATTTTAATTGTAATTCTAACTTAATTTTAACTCTATTTTGCAAAATAAAACCTTACTTAAATTAGTTACACATATTCTTATTAATTACAATTTTAAGTGTAATATAATTAAAAATTATATAATTATTATTATTATAAATAGTAAGTTTGCAAGTATGACATACAAATTTTTTAATAATTTACTCAACAAACACGTATCAACGTTATCAAAGCACCATTGAAACTATACAATCACAAGATAAAAACAAAAACAAATTCAACATTAACCTTGTTACAACTGATATCTTCAAAGAAAAGAAAAAGATGAAAAGAATTCACAAATCAAATTCTTAAGTATTAAAGAAAAACATTCTTAAGTATTAAACAAAAACCACAATTGGGTGTAATATGGCAAACTGAAAGGTATCACAAGGACAAAAAATTTGGAAACCTTGCATAGGCCTAGAAACTATTTTGCAAATTCACCCTCCATCTTTGCAAATAATTGTATCAACCTTCTTTTAGTGCAATAAAATTTAAAAGTGAATAAATTTAAAACAAAAACTATTTTGCACACATATATAAGTTTGTAGGCTAAAAATAATATTTCGCACAATTCTATCCATAAACAGTATCAAGATCAAGGAAAAATAAGGAAAAATGTTATATTTTTAGAGGCCTTTTTATTCAGAAAATATGAGATAAGCATCAAATCTAATGATTGAGAGAAAACATTGAATCAATTGCATTTATAAATTTTGAAAAATCTAATGAATTTGTTTATAAGAAGGGGTAAGATATGTTTGATTGTACTAATGTTAGGGAAAATGTGTGTAAAAAATTGTAAGAAATTAGTCGCTTGTCTAGGCAAAATTGCCCAATGATTTGTTTTTAAAATAAACCCTAATTATACATTGAAATTATATGGACAATATAAAACCAAGAATAGATTCCATCAACCAATATTCCAGAGTGATAAAAACCTATTTGAAAACCTTAAAAAAATAATTACAACAACAAAATAAGAGTCACTACTTGAATGTATGGTACTAGCATTCACCCAAGAACATATAAGATGAGTCATTCAACACATTAATAAAAAAATATTTAAATAAAAAATAATAAAGAATCAAACACAAAACTTGTCCTTAAAACCATTTCACATCACCATAAGTCAAATTATATAGCCAGAGCTACTATCTATCGTTCTATAGTTTACTTTAGAAGTAGAAGTTGGGGCATCTGGTCGAAAGTGCATGTGTCTTATATGTGCTTCCATATCTTGCAGTCTACTATATTTTAGACAAAAAAAGAAGAAAATAATGCTAGGAAATATGTGGTTGGTACGTTACGATGTATTGTTCTGCTGACGAATTGGATGTCTCAGTTTTTTATAAGTGCTTCTTGCTGGATTTGTAAATGACAAGTCCTTGATAATCTTGGAAAAGTAGGAATATTTCATTAGTCATAGTTGCTGTACAAAATGGGGAATGAAATGTGTATCATCTTAAAATGGAAGAAATTCCATGTTAAGAAAATTTATCCCTCCTTAGGGGATGTTTTTGACCACCATCACATTGTCCTTTCATTTCTGCATCATCTCTTGCTTTTGTGTCTATTTAGGACCCTAATTGGGCCTCTCCGGACACCTCCCATCCCAACTGGCATGTTTTCCAGGGGTCCTGACCCCCTGGGTCAAGGTCGACCTCAACCTTGACCTAGGTCAAGGATGACCTCGACCTTGACCTGGGTCCCCCTTTCAAATCTAGAAGTCTATCAGTTGCCGAAGGTCATCAAAAATTCATTTCCCGCTTCCAGGTTGGCTATTTTGGGTTCTGAAGCGGAAAATCTTAAATTATATTTAATGTAGGTCCTCTTCTAGGGGCATGTGTTTAATTGGAATTCAATTCTCCTATGTCAGCCTCTCTAGAATATTGCGCCCTAGTTTCATATAAAAGGAAGTTTTCTCCTCTCATTTTCTGTACGCTCTAAGTCTCTCTAAGTGAAGAACCAAGGAAGTATGATCAAGTGCCTCTAAAGAAGTCATCAAGAAAAAATTTCAAGCATCCATTTGTTCTACATATTTTCAATCTCTCAAAGTGTTCAAGTCTTCCTCTCAAGCATTCAAATTCTCCATTGAAGATCAAGGATTCAAGCTTTCAAGCCTTTGAAGGGATTTCTTTCAAGCATTCAAGATTCATCATTCAAAACCCTAGATCTAGCTATCATGGTGGTGTGATCTTCCTTTAAGATCCTTTATGCATCCTCAAAACTCATTCATTCTCCCTTCTAGATGGATTCCAAGCATACAATCATGGAGGTTTATGGTTTCTAATTGAGTCCAAACTTTCATTATTACATACTTGTTTACATTCAAAATACAATTGCATGTCTATTTGAATATCATAGCTTCATTATTAGATTTACTTCTACTACTTGCTAGCATTCTTTATTTTAATTATTGATTTCAAGGCTAATTCCTAAATCGGGGTTTGACTAAGGCAAACCCCTCCCCCAACAAACAAACCATTTTTCTTGCAGGTATAGGTTAAGAATAGTGGATCGGGATGGAGATTCGGATACCTTTTCAGCAAACTTCCGGGATCCAAAAATAGAATTTCAGCTTGAGACTTTTTAGGTCAATTGTGACCTAGGGCACAATCATAAATTATGGTAAATGGTGACATTGACTTGAGGGTACAAATCAGAACTATGTCAGAACAGAAAAATATTTCTAGATTTTGTTCGTCTCTGCATTTCTATGCCAGATCTGGTCTCAGATTTCCCAGAAACTCAACACAGGCTCCAGAAAACAACATTCTTTGGATCTGCAATATTTCAAGGTTAGTACATTTCTTCTATTCAATTCAATTAAAGTTCTTAATCTTTCTAAACCTATACACATACTCTCTTCTATAAAATGGGAACTAGGGTTTCTCTCTTTAATCCATATCCTTAATAGGTTTATTGATTTATGTATTAATCCTTTCTTTAGGGTTAATCAATTTGGATCTTCCCTTTGGGCAATTTGGGATTAAAAGAACAATCCTACCCTCCACATTTACACATTAAAAATCTAAAATACATCATAAACAAATCAACATTTTATCTATTACATTTTGGTGAACCCGCGATAGACAACTCTTTCTTTTTGGTGTTAGATGCTTTGCCTCTTTTTCTTAGAGACTAGATCTTGCATATTAAATTAGTTTTATTTTATGCTCTTGCATTTTAAAATACAAAAAA
>MU226151.1:416782-430690 GCA_018584345.1 Thuja plicata | reverse complement strand
TACTCGGTAGACTCTGTCTGATGACTGATATGACATTCTTTACTCGGTAGACTCTGTCTGATGACTGATATGACATTTGTGTAACATCAAAGACAATACACAATTTAAACAATTGTATCCAACAATCACTTTCTCTTTTCTCTCTTTCGCTTTCATGTTAGTAGGATTAGATCATGGAGCTATGTTATCTGTAGTGTTGCTCTTGTCTTACTTATGTAATAATATATGTTTTCTATGATTGATTTCTCTTTACTTTCATATCTTTATGCATGTATGTTGAGTTAGAATCCTTCATCTAGGGGCTCATTTCCTTGACTTAGTGATGTTCTACCTCGTTGCGATCCACCAGAGTCTTTCTTCTAACTTTACCGCAAGCATGTTCGATTTCCATACTCCTGCTAAAGTGGGGGCTTAATGTATCATCTTAAAATGGAAGAACTTCCATGTTAAGAATGTTTATCCCTCCTTAAGGGGTTTTTTTTACCACCATTACATTGTCCTTTCATTTCTGCATCCTCTCTTGCTTTTGTGTCTGTTTAGGACCCTAATTGGGCCTCTCGGGACACCTCCCATCCCAACTGGCATGTTTTCCAGGGGTCCTAACCCCCTGGGTCAAGGTCAACCTTGACCTTGACCTAGGTCAAGGATGACCTCGACCTTGAACTAGGTCAAGGATGACCTTGACCTTGACCTGGGTCCCCCTTTCAAATCTGGAAGTCTGTCGGCTGCCGAAGGTCATCAAAAATTCATTTCCTGCTTCCGGGTTGGTTGTTTTGGGTTCCAAAGTGGAAAATATTAAATTATATTTAATGTAGGTCCTCTTCTAGGGGCATGGGTTTAATTGGAATTCAATTCTCCTATGTCATCCTCTCTAGAAGATTGTGCCCTGGTTTCATATAAAAGGAAGTTTTCTCCTCTCATTTTCTCTTAGCACTAAGTCTCTCTAAGTGAAGAACCAAGGGAGTATGATCAAGTGCCTCTAAAGAAGTCATCAAGAAAAAATTTCAAGAATCCATTTGTTCTACTTATTTTCAAGCTCTCAAAGTGTTCAATTCTTCCTCTCAAGCATTCAAATTCTCCATTGAAGATCAAGGATTCAAGCTTTCAAGCCTTTGAAGGGATTTGGTTCAAGCATTCAAGATTCATCATTCTAAACCCTAGATCTAGCCATCATGGTGGTGTGATCTTCCTTCAAGATCCTTTATGCATCCTCAACACTCATTCATTCTCCCTTCTAGGTGGATTCCAAGCATACAATCATGGAGGTTTATGGTTTCTAATTGAGTCCAAACTTTCATTATTACATACTTGTTTACATTCAAAATACAATTGCATGTCTATTTGAATATCATAGCTTCATTATTAGATTTACTTCTACTACTTGCTAGCATTCTTTATTTCAATTATTGATTTCAAGGTTAATTCCTAAATCGGGGTTTGACTAAGGCAAACCCCTCCCCCCAACAAACAAACCATTTTTCTTGCAGGTACAGGTTCAAAATAGTGGATCAGGATGGAGATTTGGATACCCTTTTCAACAAACTTTTGCGAACCAAAAATAGAATTTTAGTCTAAGACTTTTTAGGTCGATTGTGACCTAGGGCACAATCGTAAATTTTGGCAAATGGTGACATTGACTTGAGGGTACAAATCAAAATTGTCTCAGAACAGAAAAAGATTTCTAGGTTTTGTCCTTCTCTGCGTTTCTATGCCAGTTTTGGTCTTAGATTTTCCAGAAACTCAACACAAGCTCCAGAAAATAGCATTCTTTGGATCTACAATATTTCAAGGTTAGTACATTTCTTCTATTCAAATCAATTAAAGTTCTTAATATTTCTAAACCTGTACACATATTCTCTTCTATAAAATGGGAATTAGGGTTTCTCTCTTTAATCCATATCTTTAATAGGTTGATTCATTTATGCATTAATCCTTTCTTTAGGGTTAATCAATTTGGATCTTCCCTTTGGGCAATTTGGGATTAAAAGAACAATCCTACCCTCCACATTTACACATTTACAAATCTAAAATACATCATAAACAAATCAACATTTTATCTATTACAAAATGTAAAAGTAAGTATAATTTCTTTTGCAAAATTAAATAGATTACTATATTTTAGGCAAAACAATAGCATAGCAATGCTAGGAAATATGGGGTTGGTACGTTACCATGTACTGTGTTGTTCACCAATTGGTTGTTTCAATTCTTTGTAAGTGCTTTTTGCTGAATTTGTGAATGACAATGTCCCTGATAATCTTGTAAAAGCGGGCAGATTTCATTAGTCATAGTTGTTGTACTAAATGGGAAATAAAATAGAAAACTACAAGTAATACAATGGATCTTATTAATACAAGTCATTCATATATAATCTCTTTAGGAAAATCAATGAAATAGCCTATGTACTCATCTAATACCGTAAGCTTAAAACTTTACGAAAGAATTGGTGATGGTTAAAAAGCCATTTACAAACACTTGGTGATTATTAAAAAGGCATTCATCCAAACATTTTTATGGTAGTATTGCGAATACTACCATCTACAACCATTACAGAGTAAAAATTTGAGTGATGACATAAAATTGTAACAAAAAGAAAAACAGTGCTTGGAAGTTTTTAAAGTATATTTAACAAATAGATCTTGTGAAATCCTGTAATCATAAGAAAGATTGATACCTCAGGTCCTAAATAGACATCCAAGGGGCAAAACTCTTTAGTTGTTTCATTTATCAAACTTGTCTCGGGGAGAGATAAAAGAGAGAAATATAGAAAATTATTTAATTAATATAATTGAGATAATTATATAGTATAGAATTAATTTTAATTATGATTAAAATCATAATATAATTTATTAAAGTATTTACAGATATTTTTAAAAATATTTTGAATTTTAAAATAATAATTTTATATATATTGTTCCTTTGAATTAATTAATTATTAAAAAAATATATTAAAAAAATTTATGTTAAAACTTGGATCTGACAAATAAAACCATATCTAAAAAGTTAAAAAAATAAAATATAACTTATTAATAAAGTAAAGAGTGAATTCATAATTTTTTAAAACATTTTCCAAACATTTTTTATACATCTAAATTGTTTACTAAGAAAATAAATTTCTACAAAAATGAAAATTAAGTTATCGTTCTAATAGTTTATGGGGTTTACCATTTGTGTAGGATGATGCAAGTAGTAAATTATGGTAGGTACGTGGCATTTGCAAAGCGGTTCACGTGCCATGTTTTTGCTATCACATTTTGCATACATGCAAGGGTCCTCATGGATTATTCTCTTCTTAGCTTAGTAAAACTTGCACAAATCCTTCTTCCTTTTACAAGTATGTATTTTCGCTCCTCTGTCTTTATGTAGTCAAAATTTATGGCAAATATTTAGTCTATGTAGACGGCGTGGAGAATGAATTTTTGAGTTTAGACGGATAGGGGAATCTGAAATTTAGTTCTTACTTAGTTCAAGAACTTCGACAATACCATTTTTAGTTTTTAAATTTCAAGTTTTTATCATAACTTGATTGTATCCAATAATAAGGTTCTAGTTCTTATAGGAGCTATAATATTTCCATTTTGATGTGAACTCTATGGGAGAGAAGTTGTAGCCCTTAATGGTAGAGTGGGGGAGAGGGAAACAAAATAGGCCACAAGGTTTTTTTCCCAGAGTAGAGCTATTTTCAATTTGAAATTTTGAAACCTACGTGCTAAGAATATTGTGAATAATGTGTGATGCTATAATTGATTTGGATATCATTAACTTTGAACTTTAGAGGAAACATAAATCTTTTTTATTTCAAAGGAATAAAATGAAATAAAAGTCATTGGAAATGCTTAAGAGGAGTGCTCCCTGCTGTACACCTGTAGCTCTTGTTTTTGTTTTTGTTAAATGCACTAGAGGTCATCTAGATGAATGGCGACAGATGTTAAAAAAGAGCTGATTGTTTTAGTTTGTGTGCTTGGCATAGGTAGCCTCTAAAAGCTTTTTGTATTTATTTTATCTAAAACTTTGTTCTGCAGCTCATCACTGATCAAACTTGCAGAGCCTCCCATAGAGCCATATTTCAAACCTATAGATTATGTGGAAGTGTTGGCTCAAATTCATGAAGATCTCGAAGCTGCTTCGGAAAATGGAAAATCAGACCTGTATTTATTGCAATTTCAAGTTTTCAGGGGCCTTGGTGAAACAAAATTACTGCGACAGAGTCTTCGGTCTTCCTGGAGACATGCTACTATTGTCCATGAGAAGGTTATTTATGCATCCTGGTTGAAGCATGAGAAACAAGGGGAAGAGATGATTCAGGACTTGTTATCTCAATGCAACAAATGCAAGCAGGAATTTACTCCTATGGATATCATATCATAATTTTCACGAAAAGAAACCTCAAATGACTCCTCAAACTCTCCCATTTCAAAGAATCAAGAACCTTCATTTGAAAGTGCCTCTTTGAATCCTCCTTCAAATTTTGTTAACTTACTTATATTATTGTCACATAATTTGAATTTCATACGACTAGGCATTCTTCTTTTTACATTCTTTTATGAGAACTTTTCAAACCTGATGGTAGTTACATGGTCTGAAAGTTCACTGCATGACTTATATTTGGATAAGAACTCACAAATTCGTATCTAATCTACCATTTGAGTTCTTAGAAATTTAATATTATTTTGTACTTTGTGAATTAGATTACTTAGCATAGAGAGGTATATTCATTGGGGAAACTAGAGTTTCTTGCAAACAGTTGAGAGCATTTTTTGGTACCAAATCTACAAAAGATTCCCCATCTTTGACATTTGAGAAATATGCTACTCTCAAATTTCTAGCGATTTTACTTTATACTAGTAGTTCATTTTTCAGTGAAGCAAAACCAAGGCAACTTACAAGTGAAATCTTGGTGACCCTGTGCTAACTCTTGAGTTATTTAGAATTTGAGACAACTATCATGTTAAGTGCTTATTCTAAAATTATTTTGTTTACAAAGAAAATGATTGTAAACATATAACATATGCTATTAGAAGATTACAAGGTTTTCCAGATATTAGAGTACAATTTGAGTGTATTTAAGGTCATAATTGACGAACTTAATTGTAGACCTTTGTAGCTTGGCACCAGCATTGAGATTGATTAACCTAGCAGGTTTTTTCTAGAGAACAAGCCACTTTTCCCTGTCTGTGAATATGCTTACATAGACTTTACTACATATTCATGTCGTAAAATCAAGTTCTCTAGTCAAAGATGTTTGATGTTTCAAAATTTGGGGTTAATATACAATATTTTATACTTATTTTTTGATGCAGAAAGATCGCATTAAAGTATGCTATATTTACTTGTTACATTTTAACAATTAACATGTAATTCAAAAAATACATGTGTAGCATCAAAACCCATATATTTAGCATTTTTAATGATGGTCTATCAATTATATTGAGTGACAATTGAGTCTGCATGGCTTAAATAATGAGTGGAGAAGAGAATAAATTTATTTAGACATTAAGAAGCTTCACAGCCTAAGCAAGGGTTTATTAAAAATCCTTACCTATCAAAGCCCTTTCAGAGCTCCTTCTCTTTGCCCCCCAAAACGACATCGCTAACAACATGGAAAGAATATCAAAATCGTAGTCCTTCTGGTGTTGGGTTCTGCAGGAAGGAAAAAGAGGAAGTTCTAGTCATAAAGATTTGGATCAAAAAGGGGATTTTGTAGGCATTTCCCATTTTACAAAAATGCAGTGTTTGATGCAAAGATCTGTATACATTTTTTCCCACCAGGATGTTGAGGCTTACATTTTCTGAATCCCATTCAAGGGTCTAAGAAATTCTAGGTATGTTGTAGAGAAAATCAAGCTAAACAAAATGTTTCATATTAATAACAAAAATAAAAATACAAAAACCCAAAAATGAAGATTAGTTGAGACACACAATTTTGCAAAAAATAACTTTACCATCGAAAATCTAAAAAATTTTGTTAAAATCTCAAAAGATGAAGTTCAACTCAAAAAAATCCTCTCAAAAATAAAAGTTAGCCCAAACACAAAATTTTGAAAAAAAAATTGAGAGATTTATAAGATGTGAAATTTTGGGTATGCAAAAATGCAACAGTTATAGATAGCATATTAAATATATAGACAATCATACAAATATTTACAACCATAATTCATGAATAAAGATATTAAAACAAAAAAAAATATTGTGCAGGCTTCAATACAACAATTGAGCTTTTGGTTATGCACAAATTCAAAAATGGGGGTAATGGGTATGAACAAATTCAAAGAACTATACCGAAAGTCTTAGCCATATTAGAATCCACAATCCCTGTGGAAAATTGTAAGCCTGTGAGAAAAAACAAATGAAAGCTAAATTATTTCCTACAATACAACCAACAACTTCAGGTCTACTAACATAAATTAAAAATACAACCTTTTTTTTATAATCTGAGGAGTGTTTCTTCTACAATTCTTTTTGCACTTTCTTCATTGTTAATTCTAAAAAAAAGAAAGAAATGGAAAGCTATTAGTCAGACATACTTGCAAAAAATGGCCCAAAATACTCGAGAAAGTTGAACAAAATGCAGCAATCCACATTGTTTCTTACAAATTCGCAAAATCACCATTAGGGTGAGGGAGAAAATACCTATAGATGAGAGAATAAAATATAGAATAAAGGCACATATAATGAATATCTGTGAGCCAGAGGGACTGTAAAAATCAAGAAACTTGTAGAAGTATTAATAGCATTAAATGACACCCTCAATAACGGTACATCATGCCAGCTATTCCGTTTCCCCACAATTTGCATTAAATGACATAATGATTGACGATCATAAGGTTTTTTTATTTATCCTATTTAATGTTTTCAAATATTATTTTTCTCCTTACCTTTTTCGGTGTGAGCCAATAGGAATATAAATATTTATAGCATTTTTCAAAATTCCTAAATATGATAAAATTCCCAAACTTTAGGAAATAAGAATAGTCTTAAAAATTTCTCAAATCTAATTGGTGCAAGTAAAAAAGATTTTTCATCTAACGAATGCAATAAACCTATAGATTATGTGGAAGTGTTGGCTCGGATTCATGAAGAGCTCGAAGCTGCTTCGGAAAATGGAAAATTAGACCTGTATTTATTGCAATCTCAAGTTTTCAGGGGCCTTGGTGAAACAAAAATACTGTGGTAGAGTCTTCGGTCTGCCTGGAGACATGCTGCTACTGTCCATGAGAAGGTTATTTATGCAGCCTAGTTGAAGCATGAGAAACAGGGGGAAGAGATTATTCATGACTTGTTGTCTCAATGCAGCAAATGCAAGCAGGAATTTACTCCTTTGGATATCATATCAGAATTTTCATGAAAAGCAACCTCAAATGACTCCTCAAACTCTCCCATTTCAAAGAATCAAGAACCTTCATTTGAAAGTGCCTCTTTGAATCCTCCTTCATATTTTGTTCACTTACCTATCTTATTGTCACATAATTTGAATGTCATATGACTAGGCATTCTTCTTTTTACATTCTTTTATGAGAATTTTTCAAACCTAACAGTAGTTGCATGGTCTGAAAGTTCACTACGTGACTTATATTTGGATAAGAACTCACAAATTCGTATCTAATCTACCATTTGAGTTCTTAGAGATTTTTTTATTTTTTTGTACTTTGTGAATTAGATTACTTAGCATAGAGAGGTATATTCATTGGGGAAACTGGAGTTTCTTGCAGATAGTTGAGAGCATTTTTTGGCACCAAATCTACAAAAGATTTCTCATCTTTGACATTTGAGAAATATGCTACTCTCAAATTTCTGGTGATTTTACTTTATATTGGTAGTTCATTTTTCTTGTGAAGCAAAACCAAGGCAACTTACAAGTGAAATCTTGGTGACCCTTTGCTAACTGTTGAGTTATTTAGAATTTGAGACAACTATCATGTTAAGTGCTTATTCTAAAATTATTTTGTTTACTAGAAAATGATTTTAAACATATAACATATGCTATTAGAAGATTACAAGGTTTTCCAGATACTAGAATACAATTTGAGTGTATCTAAGGTCATAATTGACAAACTTAATTGTAGACCTTTGTAGCTTGGCACCAGCAATGAGATTGATTAACCTAGCAGGTTTTTTTCTAGAGAAGAAGCCACTTTTCTCTATCTATGAATATGCTTACAAAGACTTGACTACATATTCTTGTCTTAAAACCTATTGAGTTCTCTGGTCAAAGATGTTTGATGTTTCAAAATTTGGGATTAATATACAATATTCTATACTTATTTTTTGATGCAGAAAGATCACATTAAAGTATTATATTTGTTTGTTACATTTTAACAATTAACATGTAATTGAAAAAAAGACATGTAGCATCACAACCCATATATATAGCATTTATAATGATGGTCTATCAATTATATTGAGTGGCAATTGAGTCTGCATGGCTTAAATAATGAGTGGAGAAGAGAATAAATTTATTTAGACACTGAGAAGCTTCACAACATAAGCAAGGGTTTATTAAAAATCCTTACCTATCAAAGCCCTTTCAGAGCTCCTTCTCTTTGCCCCACAATGACATCGCTAACAACACGAAAAGAATATCAAAATCATAGTCCTTCTGGTGTTGGGTTCTGCAGGATGGAAAAAGAGGAAGTTCTAGTCATAAAGATTTGGATCAAAAAGGGGATTTTGTAGGCATTTCCCATTTTACAAAAGTGCAGTGTTTGATGCAAAGATCTGTATACATTTTTTTCCCGCCAGGATGTTGAGGCTTACGTTTTCTGAATCCCATTCAAGGGTCTAAGAAATTCTAGGTATGTTGTAGAGAAAATCAAGCTAAACAAAATGTTTCAAATTAATAACAAAAATAAAAATACAAAACCCCAAAATGAAGGTTAGTTGAGACACAATTTTGCAAAAAATAACTTTACCATCAAAAAACTGAAAATTTCTGTTAAAATCTCAAAAGATGAAGTTCAACTCAAAAAAATCCTCTCAAAAATGAAAGTTAGCCCAAACACAAAATTTTAAAAAAAAAATTGAGAGATTTATAAGATGTGAAATTTGTGGTATGCGGAAATGCATAAGTTAGAGATAGCATATTAAATATAGACAATCATACAGATATTTACAACCATAATCTGTGAATGAAGATAATAAAACAGAAAAAATTATTATGCAGACTTCAATACAACGATTGAGCTTTTGGTTATGCACAAATTCAAAAACGGGGGTAATGGGTATGAACAAATTCAAAGAACTATACCGAAAGCCTTAGCCATATTAGAATCCACAATCCCTGTGGAAATCCGTAAGCCTGGGAGAAAAAACAAATGAAAGCTAAATTATTTCCTACAATAAGGCAAACAACTTCAGGGCTACTAACATAAATTAAAAATACAACCTTTTTTTTCTAATATGAGGAACGTTTTTTTTGCAATTCTTTTTGCACTTTCTTCACTGTTAATTCTCAAAAAAAGAAAGATAGGGAAAGCTATTAGTCAGACATACTTGCAAAAAACGGCCCAAAATACCCGAGAAAGTTGAACAAAATGCAACAATCCACATTGTTTCTTACAAATTAGCGAAATCACCATTACGGTGAGGGAGAAAATACATGTAGATGAGAGAATAAAATATAGAACAAAGGCACATATAATGAATATCTGTGAGTGAGAGGGAGTGTAAAAATTAAGAAATTTGTAGAAGTATTAATAGCATTAGATGACGCCTTCAATAACGGTACATCATGCCAGCTATTCTATTTCTCCACAATTTGCATTAAATTTACATTAAACGACATAATGGCCAACAATTAGAAGGTTTTTTTATTTTTCCTATATAATGTTTTCAAATATTATTGTTCTCCTTACCTTTTTAAGATAGTCTTAAAAAAATGTCAAATCTGATTAGTCCAAGTAAAAAAGATTTTGCTTCTAACGAATGCAATAGTTACCTGGAACTAAAATATTCAAATAACTCAATAAAACATTACTCTCAACCTGTACCAATAGAGACACATAAATGCACTTCAATGATCCAACTATTACGCCCACCAAGAGCAATTAAATGCACTTGAATGGATTTTGTTGGACAAATTGATAAAAAAATCATCAAAACCAGTGGACTGCAACATCAATCTTTGACCGAGGCAACGAAAAGTAAACACCGCGTGGTGAAATACAACTGGTTTGAACCTACTCAATCGCCGCCATTGATAGAGACTAATTTGTTCTTGACCTCACCAAGTAAAGCTTATCCTCTCGCATTCTGTCATTTAAATACCACATTTTTTACTCATACATACATCAACATTTTCTCTGACAGCAGTTCAGAACCCAAATTTTTCGATCTACTTTCTCATCTTCAGATTTTGTGAAAGCTTGGTCAGAGATTAGTACTTGTAATGGAAGGGCTGATACCTCTTATCTACAGAGCCCTGATTCGAAACAGGGGATACCAGTTTTACAGAAGTTTATCATTCGATTCCAGTGGAAAATTCTCCAGAGGATCCTACACCATCTTGCCCGGTGATTCCCCCAAGCCTGATAATGCATACCAAGGAATTCAGCTGCAAAATGATCGATTTGCACCCACTAAAAATGCCTCTGGTTATGCTACAGGGGAGAGAATAGCGAGCAATCCACAGGATTATTAATACATTCTGTAAATGCCAATGTTTGATTCTGTAGCGTGTTTTGTGGTTGTGTCGATTCTGCTTCTGAACACGCTTTCTGCTTCAACGCCATTTTATGCAAATTTGTATTGGTACTGCTGTTAACCATGGATTTGGGACAGAGAGCTTACAAATAATCTTCTGTAATCAATTTGTTTTTAGAGATAAATGGGAGAAAGGCTCGTCTTTCAATTGTACGAGGGTTTGAGGTTTTTTACATGAAATTCATTTGGGGAAGGGAATCAGTAGCAGCCTACTTAAGCATCTAAGTTTGTAAATGATTTATTGGATTTTGATGATATTGAATGAGTTATTGGATTTTGGGAAGATTTTTTTTTTCATTCATATCACTTAAATGTTCATAGTTATTGTCCTGACTTCTTGGTAGTTTATGAATGTGGGGAATTTGTTATGTTAAAAAAATTGTCTATTTTAAAATGACCATATTTTCTATTGTCTCATTAATCATTCTCCACTAGGTCCTTTTTCTTATTTGAATTGAAATTAAATTTTAATTACTATTGAGAAGCATTTTGGTTTAAGAGACAAATAGGAGGGTGGCTCCTCTTTCAATTGTACGAGGGTTTGAGATATTTTACATGAGTTCTAGTTGGGGAAGGGTACCCACCTTAACTTCACATTCTAAGCTTTTAAATGGTTTTGGCAATATTATTTGGTTTTGCTTTGTATATGACTTAAAAGCTTAATACATTTTGTAAACACTTTTATTTGATTATCTTGTACATGGTGTCATTGCATGTTTTCTTGGTTTAGTACACCTATTTTCTACAGATTAGTATTACTGTTAACCATGGATTTGATACCACTGGGACAGTGAATTTACAAATATATTTTTATAACACTTGTTTCATGTCCAATAATTTATTTTTATAGAGATAAATAGGAAGGTTCCTCTTTCAATTGTATGAGGCTTTTTACATGAATTCAATTTGGGGAAGGCTACCCACCATATTAACCTCACATTCTATGTTCTTAATTGGTATATAGGATTTTGGCAATATTTTTGAATTTTCTTTATATACGACTTAAAAGCTTATAGTTCTTGTTTAAGTTGTTGAGTAGTTACAATGAACCTAGGAGGATTCACTATGTACACAAAGGTTTAAAAAATTATCATTTTGTGGTGACGCCAATACATTAGGATTCTCTATTGCCTTGTTAATAATTCACTTTGACCTCCACAAAATTTGCCTAGTTGATGCAATGCATACAAATGTCTCAATATTTTTGTGTTATGGTTAGCAATAAAGTTGCACTAGTCCCTCAGTTAGATATATATTTTTTAAACTATGAGAATGCAAGCAACATCATGTGCTATGAACACCCATAAAGTTGCACAACTTCCTCAATTAGATCTATTTTTTCAAAGGGCATACAAGCAAACAACTATTGGTACATGTGGAAGTTTTTTGTGAGCTTTTAGTATCATGTATCAATTGATGAGCTTAAGGGGCTTTATAATGAGTGGTTCATAAGACACAACACTTGTTGAAGGTTTTGCAAATGGGTTTGTAAGCAAAGTGGGCTTAACCTTGAAGGAAACTCTGTGGTTAAATGCTCTTAAGCTAGAGTAGTATTGGGATGGGCGACCTACTGAGAAGACCCAATGCTTTACCTCTTCGAGGATCACCTAGATGCAATGAAGTGCTAAGTGTTCCATTCATTCTTGGTGTTGTTAAGATCCTTGATCAGAGGTTAAATCTCCGACCTCTTTCCTTGTTTGATTTTCTCCTTTCGAGCTTTTTCCTTCTCAATGACTATTGGGCACCTTTTGGCCTTGTGTCTAGCTTTTTTACAGTGGAAGCAAGCAAAGGGAACACTTTCATACTCTATCTGTTGCACTCGTTTTCCCAATCTGGATTGGAAAACAATAGCCTCTTGCATATCTTGACCAACTTCAACTCCAATGCATATCCTCGCATAAGTGAAAAAGAAAAATAGCAGAGACCCATCTCTGGCCTCTCCTGCAGCTACTAGAAGCAAAGCCAAAGCAGACACAGGGAGCAAGTCTAACACACCAGGAAGGAAGAGTATGAATCAAATCACAAAGGAAGAAGCAAAAAGAAATATTGCGGATGGTTATCAGAGGACCATCCAGGAGTCTTATAAGAAATCATGAAGGTCATATTGTTGGTGCTCAAATCGACAGATTGGACTCCTAACGGATTTCGTTTATCCAATGAAGATAAATACGATCGATTTGCCAATGAACGAGGTTTCGACAACCTCCTACAATTCTGATTCCATGGAACCAAGGCTGGTGGGCCTGCACTTTAAAACCTGTCTTCAAATTCTTCTTAGAAATTTCCTACAACGGATAACTGATAACTTCAACTCCTGCTTCTCAAAGTGTTAATAAGATCACAAAACTGAAAACATATGTGTTAATGAAATGTAATGTATTTAATATTTCTTGATATGATTGAAATATGAACTGAATTAGATGAAATAAGAGAGTAATTCAAAAACTTGAAACAATGAAACCCAATACCGAATTCAAATAACGAGAAAGACCAGTGCTTTATTCCAATAATGGGCAATCAGAGTCGATATATCTTCAATCCTATGTTCAACTTCAGAGACAACTTTGAAACAAAAATTGTCACCTTAAAGGTGAAATGAAATTCACATATAATGATAAGTTTTAAAATATTTCAACTAGATTTTATTCTTCAAATGACGGACCAATTGGTTTAAGGCTTTTAATCAATAGGTTCTTTAACCATGCGAATATGAAGAAGAAACAATTGAATATATGAACTATACAACTTAAACTGAAATATATGCAACTTCAAAACTATCACTTTAAAGAATGTCGTATTGATTTATCTGAAGGACTTGATTGTAAAGAAAATAACGAAAAATGACTATTGCACAATAGAAGAAAAATATAGACTTATCTCTACTTGTTAAGAAGACGTATTTGATCTTTGCATTCATATTTCAAACTCGAACTATCTTTCATTTCATCACATCCATCATTTCGACATATCAATCATCATCTTGTTCCAAGGTTATTATTATGTGTCCTTATTTGCAGATTTCTGAATGATTATAAATATGAAATTGAAAAGGTGTGTGAAACATCACACCCTTTTCTAAAAATTAATCTATAACAAACTATTCTTAACTATTACATATATTTGATAACCTTATGAATAACCAACCAATTCGGTTATACCCAACTAGGCCAACTCCAAATTAATAAATCTATATATAAATCCATCTACATT
>MU226151.1:389741-400729 GCA_018584345.1 Thuja plicata | reverse complement strand
AAATCAGTCAAATTTTGGATGCCCTTGGCGACTTCGCTAATATTATTAGTGACAATATACACAAACTCATCTTGCAAAGGCCAAGTGTTGAGAACATATGCCCATGTAATATTCTCCTCTGTCAATCGCATGAAAAAGGAATGAGCCCCTGTGGCCACTCTCTTGTGATGAAAGTTGTGGTTTTCCCTCCTCGTCCGTGCTAAAAATCACAAACAGACCCTTCGAGTGGTCGAATGAAAAATCCCCTTTCAAATACCTCTTCTATGGAATTCCTGCATTAAGCATGGCGCAAACCATATCCTCCTCCAAAATCGTCAGATGCCAGAGTCCGTCGATATGGTCAAAAAATTTCACTATGTCTCTGCCGCTTCTGATCCATGTGGCAGTGGAATCCAGGCCATTGTAGTCTAGGTTGTTGTGTCTCACATTTATGAAACCCTCGCTGGGAATATCAAAATCTACCGTAGTATATTGCTTCTTTTTCTTCCCTTTGTTGCACCTGCGTGTGCCCAAATTTTATGCCCTAGATTCCCAAGGAAGAAAGAATATTATCTTCAATGTGATGGGGAAGAATCTAGCACTTAACATGGAAGAGAAGGGATTACCGATTTCTGTCTACAATCGCATGACGATCCGTATGAATGAAACCATAAAGTGTGCAAAGGAGCTGAAATGGCAGCTGGCTCTCAAGGGTTTCAACAATCCCAAGGATTTTGTGCTTTTGATCGAGCGACCTCGTGTTGTGATCCTCCTGGTGAAGGAAAAAACACGTGAAGACCAGACTACAGTGGAAATTATTCTCTAGCATCAGACAAAACCCTAGTCACCGCATTCCAAAATGTCCACCTGTTTTCAATCTTTTTATTATCTAATGAATTTTTCTTCCCGCTTAGTTTTTCATGACTTATTTATTTTGTCTTATAAGAGACGAAAGTAAATATAATAATTAAAAAAAAATTAAATTTTTAAAAGAAAGAAAAATAAAGACAAAAGAAGAATTTTGTCTCAAATTTATGTCTTAAAACATACTACTATGTAGTAGTGTGAATTTGGAAATTATACATGCTCCACGCAACATCTATAACATTTTTTGAAAATCATTGAAGAATTAGTACAGATTTGATTGAAAGGGCAATTTGTAATCATTGTTGAATGCAAAATGAAAACAATTAACATAATCAGAGATAAAGATTGGAAGACATAAATGAATTGAGACATGAAAGACACTTGATTTATGTGGTTCATCAATGTGACTACATCCACTTGAAGATGGGATTTACTACATTTAAGAATAGGGGAAATTTTTGTATTAATATCACTTTTTGGTTTATTCATATAGCAGCAAGTTTACTTAAGCTGTGCAATAATCAAATATTACATTGTCTACATTGTATTGATAAGCCTTCGAATGGAATACTAAAGGTTGGTGAATTGAATGGAAGAGTGAGTGTGTTGAACTAAACTTAATTGACAATAATTGTGTATAAGAGAGATAACTGAGTGAGATTTGAAGTGTTAATAAAAAATATCTACATAATGAGTATGTCTTATGTCTAGATTTGGTCCTTCTAGTTTTTTCCCATCAAATCAACTCTGTGATTTATTATGAAGATCTTGAAAGTAAGAAAAGAGACATGATGAAACAAGGTCATCCATTTGAAAGTCAAAGGAAAGAAATCACTCAATCCAGAAATAATGCATATGAATTGTGGAAATTATATGTCCACAATTCATATAAGAGGATAACAGACATGGTTCAATTTTAAGTGTTGATGAAAACATAAATACAATTAGTATCTGTTATGTCTGGATTTCATTATATACGTTTACTTATATTAGATCAAACTGCACAATTCATTATAAGAATGTTGAGAATGAGAGAAGAGAAACAATGAATCATAGAGCTTGATTTGAAAGTCAAGGAGAAAAACTCGATCAAACCAGAAGTAATGCATATGAATTGTGGAAATTAAGTCCACATTATAGTTTTTCCTGCAAACATTTGGTATAGTCCCATTCTGAGGCAGAAGTTGCATAATATGGGCATATTAGGTGTCTGATTTGATGTTACATGGAAAACCACTACTAAAATTTCCAATGCCAAGATGCATCCAGATAAACTGAAAATTACAAGCTTCTTCCTCCCCGCTTTGTCAAGCAGAAAAATTTGGCTATGGATCCAACAACATTCAAGAGAGAGGTAATCATAGATAGTAGCAAAGCCACTGTGTTTGAAGTAAACCCTGCTAATTGCATTATTGTGGGACTCTAATAGATCATAGTGTTGATTCCCACAAATTGTTGGAATACCTGCAAACCATTTTTTTTAATATTTGTTAGATTCTAGGCTTGTAATTGTTGTTTGAAAAACATATACCTCAAGAAGATTCATTCCTTGTATTATTGTTGCAAAAAGTTTACCTGCAGGCCCACTCCAACAAAAAACCCATAACTTATCTCTTTCAAACTCCACAGATTAGAGAGTTGTATGTTCTAAAGAGTTCCCAACTCCATTTCAGCTTCCACATATTCCTTGAGTGCTTGAACTTCAATTTCAACATAATTGGTGTGTAAATTGGCAATTTAGTGTTAGCTTAACAGGATAAACTACTATCCCACATGTTAGTTTTTTATTTTGTTCCTTTCTTTAAGGTAAATAAACCCATACTATAGATGATGTGCAATTTTATCTAAATTATCAAGAGTCCAACTGTACATCTTATCATTTCTTTATGCAATGTATTTTGTACAACTAAAAAGATATAGTTTAAGATGGTAGAATCAATTTATTTTAGACAGCTAAAAAGATATAGTTTAAGACAATTAAATCAATATAAGATTTGGAGAGTAATAAATACTATAGAATATCACCTGTATAATTAGTTTTCTCTGTCTTTTCTTAACACCAACTATGCTAACCTCCTCACTGACCAAATCTTCAATTATATGATGCATAAATTTTCTGTATGAGTACTTTGAGAAGACAAAAATAAGTGGTATATTGTTAGGGTTTTCAAATTTGAAGATGTCAAATACTTTTTAAAAATGTTTGTTTATAGCATTGATATGATTCATAATAAAACAATCAAAATTATTAGCACCACGATCAACCTTTCCTTTTATCCTACTCCTCCATGCATGTTTGTGATCTCATCTTCATGCTTAGAAATTTGTTCAAAGGCTGCATTTAAATAAAAGAGATTGTAACCTATCTTTTTACAAAGACAATGATATTCCTACAATTATAACACAAATAATTTACTCCCTAGATAGATCATGTTAACATTAAAAGTCATTTTGCAACGCCCCTTCAAATCTGATATATATTATGTGGTCAAAGAAGTCGTTAGAATGAAGTTAACGAAGTTGGCAGTGAATATATACAAAAGCACATGAAATGTATGTTCCACCTCTGGAGCTGTGGCAATTTAAATTATATCTCACATTCATTTTTCTTTGATGACATATCAGTGATCCTAGCCAAAGGATCTATATATATATAATAGTTGGAGGGAGGATACCCAAAGCCCTTTCTCCATGTGCTCTGCATAACCATACTTTTACAATATCATTATTATGTGTGACCTTGGACCTTGACTGAATTGTATAGGGAAATCTTCTGAGAGAAGTCCATCCTGCATCTTCCAAAATAAAATTGTCAAAGGAGTTTCTTTTCCATGAACAATCAAAGGAAGAGAAAGATTGACAAATGTATCAAGTCTTTTCATTGCTTCCAATTGATGCCCAATCGAATCAAATTTTGACATTTTATCTATTTTCAAGTCCTTGCTTGCAAAATAATTTAGTAATGATGTCACAACCCCACTTTTAACAAGCTCAAAAGTTGTTATGTCATCATCTTGGCACAGTTCGGCCAGAATATCATCAATGATTGATGGTATTTTGTTGTCATCAGAGATAGCACAACTCCTTTTACCCTTTCATTTTGTACCACAATTTGCACATTTCTCTCTAACTTCTACAAAACTTTGAGATACGATGTGGAAACATGGAGACTATAAAAAAATCCCCCTGTTGTTCGTCCTAATTTAAGGATCAAATTCATTAATATCTAGCAAATTCAAACTATTTCTAATGACAAGTAAGCAAAGAGATTGAGCAGTGAAATATTTACAAAATGAGAAAGTTTGCTAAGACGAGTATGAGCAAGGAAAAATTAACACATACACAAGAACACACTAAAAAAAACCTAATGGCAGCTAAAAATAAAGATTTAGAAGCAAGATATGTACATGCTATAAACTCTGCTAGGAATTTGTGAAATGCAAATATTGTTCACTATTGGAAGCCAATGCAAAAAAACTAATTTAAAATTAAACAACTAAAAAACCCAAGAACCCCTCTTCTCAATGTACATACAATATGGAATGTTTCCTACACCAATTAAATGTACAAATATATCTTATAGAATGAAAATCTAAGTTTGAAAATTATGACATTAACCTGTCTCATGATAGCCTTTGACAATTCACCACCACTTTTAAGAATGCATCTTTTAAAAAAATAGATTAAATTATTATTTTTGCACATATAAAATTATCTCTAAAATAGTAATTTATATATCGTCTATCAGCGTAACTCTTGCATCTCCTTTGGATGCAAGTGCTAGTTAGTACTACTATTAACTATAGATTTGATACCCCTGGGACAGTGAACTTACAAACATATCTTTATAACACTTGTTTCATGTCCAATAATTTATTTTTATAGAGATAAATAGGAAGGCTCAGGTCTTTTAATTGTATGAAGCCTTTTACATGAATTCAAGTTGGGGAAGGGTACCCACCTAACCTCACATTCTAAGTTCTTAATTGGTATATCAGATTTTCACAATATTTTTGGATTTTCTTTATATGTGACTTAAAAGCTTATAGTTCTTGTTTAAGTTTTTGAGTAGTTACAATGAACCTGGGAGGATTCACTATGTACACAAAGGTTAAAATTTTTATCATTTTGTGGTGATGCTAATACATTAGGATTCTCTATTGCCTTGTTAATAATTCACTTTGACCACCACAAAATTTGCCTAGTTGATGCAATGCATACAAATGTCTCAATACTTTTGTGTTATGGTTAGCAATAAAGTAGCACTAGTTCCTCAGTTTTATATATATATATATATATATATATATATATGAGAATGCAAGCAACATCATGTGCTATGAATACCCATAAAGTTGCACAACTTCCTTAATTATATACATTTTTTCAAAGGGTATACAAGAAAACAACTATTGGTACATGTGGAAGTTTTTTGTTAGCTTTTAGTATCATGTATCAATTGATGAGCTTAAGGGGATTTATAATGAGTGGTTCATAAGACACAAAACTTGTTGAAGATTTTGCAAATGGGGTTGCAAGCAAAGTGAGCTTAACCTTGAAGGAAACTCTGTGGTTAAACTCACTTGAGCTAGAGTAGTATTGGGATGGGTGACCTACCGAGAAGTCCTGATGCTTTACCTCTTTGAGGATCACCTAGATGCAATGAAGTGTTAAGTTTTCCATTCATTCTCATTAGAGATGAGTTCTTATGAACCACTACTCATGAAACACGGGTCGATGAGTTTGACCCAAAAACTACATAGTTGAATCTTGATAGCAATATCACTAGCATGTATCAATACATCATTTGCTACTAGGTCCTTTACCCTACTTGTTTTGAAATTAATTTTTAATTAATATTGAGAATGATTCTATAATGACACCAAGGGGTGGAGTATAATGACATGAGTGTCAACGAAAACTCTTTATCTACAACTATAAATTAGATAATTTTTACACATCGAAATATTAATATTTGATAACAAATAAAATCATTCTCTCTCTCTAAGATGTCCATACTAATTATAACAATATAAATAATAAGATTCAACTCTCTTTATATGTGAAAGTTTGAAATCAACAATATTAGTTATGCGGGTTATTTATTTATAGTTATAAGGGAAGAAAACACAATTGGAATTTATCAATGGGAAAGTGTTTAGTTACTTTTTAAAGAGTAGAGTTGTTGATGTAAAGGATTTAGTTGTATAATATACCAATAATTAGATATAATATTTTGAAATTGTTTATGAATTTGTCATAAAGTGACTCTTCAAGTTTTGAAGCTCTATAATTGTCTGTGATTTAAACAAAATATTTTATACTCAAAATACAAAATTCCAAAGACCCCAACTTCATAACCACTAATCCCCTTACTTTAATCCTGAAAACAAAATAATCAAAGTAATCATAAGTCCACCCTCTACATGAGAATCACAAATTCACAAGATCACAGAAAAAGAATTATCTCTTTGACTGGTCATATTTTGACTAACGGTGATACCCAATCTAAAATTATCCCTTTTTAACCAACTGGGTCGCTAAAATCAACTGTCGGATTGCAAATACCAGTTATTGATATACATTTGTGAGATCCAAGATCGCTACAATGGGATAAATTTGTATTTGATTATATTTTTCAATCATGACATTCCATCTGTGTATGCATGTTGATCATAATGATTTTGACCACAACGAAAAATAAAGAAATTCCTTCTATTATGCTTCATGGATGTTTCTTCATGGTTATTTCCAAAACGTAAAACATAAGACTTCATTTAAGTTGATTATATGCATAGGGTGAGTATTAGGATAGTTTTCTTTGATGCGACAAATTGGAGTTTCCATGTGTTATTTCTACTCATATGGTTTCGACTTAGTGGTTGAGATATTAGTTAGTCTATAGCATTAGGATTTTTGAAAGTATATGTTCAATGTTTCAAATATATAAATTAAATTTAGAGAAAAAATGATTAGAATGTTTATGAATTGTGGAAATTTCATGTTTCTAATTAGTTAATTATTTATTATGTTAATGAAATCCTAGTTAAATTGGGAATAAGTCACAAATAATTCACCTAACCAACAAATCTTATCACACACAAGATACATAATAATTTTTTTTTAAAAAAAATTAATTAAAAATATAATTTTGATTTATTCTCTCACCAACCCTTAAAATAATCAAAATTTTAAAAATAACAAACCTTTAAAATAAAAAACACAACTTTATTTTATTAGCCGATAGGCTTTATGTGCGAGGTTGCTCACGTACGACGGTTGACAAAACCTGTCTCAAGCCTGAAACTGCCAAAAATCTGGTTTTCTGCAGTGGAAAGTGGTTGCCAGTAAACCATGGAATTTCATGGTTTTCATCATGATATTTTTAAAATCTCTGCAAGTGTATCATTGTTTGTTTGTCGTGCAGGTGAATGAGGAAACTATGTTTATTGGGTGACGTGCAAGTTAGTTCAGAGTTCTACTTGCAGTGATATGGAACTCTAATGAGTAAAAATGACATCAATAGTTTCCAGAAATCATTTTTGTCCGATTTCTACGCACGACACTAGAAGAAGTGGTAACCATTTGCAGTTGGAAGCTTTATCAGCATCTTCATTGTATGAATTGATTTATCCTTGATTTTGCATGGTCAGCGTGCAGAAGGGCCCTCCATTAGTGGTGGTTCAGCATTCTCAAAGCATTTCCAAGACATTCATGTCATGTATTAATTCTAAAAATGTTGTATTGAGGAGGAAGAAATCAATTGGGCTTATGTTCTGCCGTCGATATTTTCGTCTGGTCTAGGGTTTGTCGTCTTTTTCTTTTTTAGAGTTTTGGTAAGTTCAATGTTTTATATCATTAGATTTAATTTTGGTTTACAAGGAATGGTTGTAAATGGTGATTTTTTTAATAAGGCTTTTATGGAGGGGTGGTTTCCCAATTCAATTGTGTAAATTATTTTATAATGATTGTTTGAATTAGCTTTATGATCTATTATCAAGATAAAATAAATCTTAAATGCTGATGTAAAAAAATCTCCCACAATTGAATGTCATACATGATATTCATATACTTCAAATATATATATTTTTTATTTTTTTTCATGCACCACTCATATTTTTAAATATATATACCTTAAAAAATTATGTGTGACCTGTGTTTTAGCACACGAAGCTCTCCACCCATCCCATTTTTTCATCTTGAATTATCCTCCATTTCTTTTCAATATATATTATAACCAATACAAGGAATTATACTCTTTTAGAAATAAGGGATATAATCGTTATTATTTTTAATCAATTCAAGACACGTTATATAATAATAATTTTAATTTTTATTGAGTCAGTTGTAGGCTACATAAATTAAAAAAATGGATGTAGCAATAATATTTGCAATATAATAATCTAAACCTCAACAACAAACAAAATAAATTATTTCCATATAGAATTATATAAGATTTTATTTATTTTGATAAGAATTATATTATAACATATGTTAAAACTTACTATTATTTAACTATATATATACTTTTATAAGTAAATTATAATGTTATATTTTCATATAGTAATTATTAAAATTGTAAAAAAATAAAAAAAATAATATATAAGCATTAAAAATTTAAATATATAATTAATTATTAATATATTATATTTTACTATTTTTTTTTTAAGCCAAAGTGGGATATCCACCATATTTTATTAATATAAACTGATTCAAAGACTCCCCCGTGGAAGAATCGGGAAGAAACCCCAGGATCTTAGCCGTATACAATATTACAAAATATGACCATTTTTACATATAAGTTTCAAAAGAAACTCCTGAATCCGAGAAGGATGTATAACCATATATACATTTATATCTAACTCTAAGACCACTAACTTATAATCGATGCAGCATTAGAATTACTATCTTCACAAAAACTTCAGCATTCTGATGGAAGTCAAAATTCAACTATGATGTTGATTCTTTTAACATTAGATAACAGGATTACTCATATTCAAACAAAATTAGCCTCTGTTGAACAATTTGGTAGTCCTGATAGTAACAGACAAAATGGCTGCAAAATAGAGCTGTCGCGGGTGCTCGAACATAGGTATCTAGACTTAACTTATTCCTCCATAGGCTCGGCCGCAGCAGATCCCCAAGCCTTTTCCCACCCTACTGGTAAATCAATGACATTGTCTACTTCCCAGCTGTCAGATGAATGTTGTAACAATGGCCGAATGTTGGAGGATAGTCCAGGCGAAAGGGGAACATTCAAGTCAGGGACTTGTTTAATGATGCCATCTGAATCTTTGTAACAACTCAGATGTTGAACCAGGGGCAAAGGGGATAACAACAGATCCAATATCAAGTGTGCGAGGCTCCTAATTTTATCCACCAAAGGTTTTCCAATGGCCGCACCCATAATCTGCAGATTGTTGTGTAAGATTCGGAAGCTTTTCTTCTCCATCGCCCATTTGAAGCTGTTGTAAGCCATTAAGTGTTCATGACTAGCCATAAGATCATGATGTGTAAACAATCCCCCCACTAGTGCATTGCTAGACCATAGGTCATATCGCTGTAATGCCTCCATGAGCCGAGTTCCCTGTATAAATTGGGGCCGAACTATCTTGTTCGCAACATAAACCACATATCCATCGATTGTAGCATGTCCATCAGATTTGATAAAAAAATCGACGCCATCTGGGAAGGGTAGACCACAATCCTGGTTCTCGGGGTCAAGATATGTTCACCCATAACACGTCAGACAGCCCTAAAATGAAGCATTGAATTGATAATAAAAACACGATCGAGTTCTGGACCATCGATCTTATTTGGAAGTGGGGATTCATCAACCACCGGAGGTATGTATACTCTATAATTCTTTGGAAGGAGCACGTCATGCATATGGCCATAAGTCTGGCACACAGGGAAGATCACACGCATCATTCTGAATTCCTCAAATACACTTCGCTGAATAACGACCCAGGAGTAATACGATTAAGTTTATGCAGGGGAAGGTATTTGTAATTCTTTACTGAGGGTAAATACAATCATGCCAATTAATATCAAATATACGCGATCTGATTCACATATTTTGGGTACTGCGCACATTATTGTGGAGGATGCGCGTCTATGATCTCAGATACACTTGAATTATCATTTATCATGGCCGCATACATTTTGTACTATTTTCATTGTGGCGGCATGTGTTAGCAGAGAGTATGCTTATTAATCGCCTACTTGTGATGTCATATCTGTGAAACCCACAATGCTACCCATGTGACCATGTGAAGTGGAGCCTCAATGACATACTCTCGATTTCGACCAATGGATCCCATTTACAAGACGGCGTAATAACTAACTTCCCACTCGTACATTTGAAATCAAATCCAATGATGGCTGTCTTTCGGCATTATAAATTTCTTGAAACTTGGTATCTTGATTTAACATTTTGCCCTCTTTAAAGGACAATTCTTCATAACCGTCACATCTTCTATTTGCCAGGTGATCTGCTAGCTGATTTCCTTCCCTCAGCGTATGTGAGATCTGTACTTCTTGGAATGAATCTATTAATAACCAGATTCGCTGAATGATGTGCATGATTTTCCAGTTATGTAGTGTTCTCTTGATACATGCTGTAATTATAACACTCGAATCTCCCTCTATATGGATCTTATTAAGTCCCCCCTGTTTAGCCAATAGTAATCCTTCAAATAATGCCATAGCCTCCGCCATATTATTTGACCCTATTGGGAGTGGACAGCATTTTATTGCTAATAATAGTCCTTGGTGATCCCGGATGCATACCCCAGCTCCAGATTTTCCTGGGTTCCCCCTTGATGCCCCATCAAAATTTATTTTACTATTCCCTAATGATGGTGGTATCCATTTGATTAAGTTTCTAGCCTGCTTGTTATTCAATATCGTGTTGTAACACCAACCAAATGGTATGTGTATTTGTTTCCATTGTCGCAAAATTGCAGAATCCCATGAGGTCATGACCAAGTTATGCTTAAGTTTGCTGTGACTGGCGTTTACTAGTTCTGATATTGACCTCTCTAAAGCATTTGTAACTGCTTCAATTGAAGAGGAAGTTCTTCGAAAGACTCTTTTGTTTCTCTCCCACCAAATTGCCCAAACTACTAATGCTGGGGTGCATA
>MU226151.1:371726-386613 GCA_018584345.1 Thuja plicata | reverse complement strand
ATTAAGTCATTATCTTTCACAAAAGTGGAAAAATCCTAGATTGTTCTCAACGGTGGACAAATTCCACCAATCTTTTCTGATTGTTTGAGTATGGCATTGAAATCCCCTCCCATTATGAGGTGTGATTCTGTTTGACTTTATATAAACTGAGTTATTTCCATCCATAATCTTTGCTTGTCCTGAGTTGGGGTGGGCCCATAAATGTTAAATAATAGAATTTTTATATCAAAGCTCTCCAATCTTATGACCTGCCAATTATCCCTATTATGGATTGGCTGTCCTAGAATTAGTTTAGGGTCCCAAAGAATAGCTAACCCACCTGAAGCACCAATCACTGGGCTATGTGTAGTTTTCCATTTTGCCCAATTCCCAATTGTTTTATTAAACACTTCTATTGACATCTTGGTTTCTTGAAGAAGTATCACTTCCGCTGTTAAAGAATTCAGCTCTTGCTTAATTCTTTTTCTTTTGTCAGAGGCATTTAATCCTCTGACATTCCAAGAGGCAATCTTCATTGTTGATAAGGAGAACACTTGGTTCTCCTCATCGATCTTTTGATAGATGTGAATTTTCCATCCAGTGTTGATTGAATACCTGCTGCTATTTCTTGCTTAATTAAACTGCTTTTTGGTGTTCTACGTCTCTTTCTTGGTGTGACTTTAACCTGTCTATCTTGAATTGGAGTTTGTTCAAATGGTAGAAGTGTCAAAAGCAATTTGTTTAGATCTTGGTTCATTTGTTACAGTCTCAAAGTCATCATAGACTTCCTGATCTCTTATTGTTTGACTTCCCTCCGTATCTAAGAATGTGTTACTTAGAATCCACTCATTAATTTTAGAGTATGTTAACTCATCAGTTTTCAAGGATGAAACCCTTGTTTGCTCCTCCTACCAATCTTCATTGGTTTTTGTGATATCCAGTTCGTCTATCTGTCTATATATTTCCTCTTCCAGATTATACTCCAAGTTTCCCATTGGTAGTCCTTGTTGGTCCTCAGAGTTGATGTTATCCTCCATCAATATTGATGACATAATCTGCTTACAAGGCCAGTCTGTTTCTTGATATCTTTGATTTATCTGTTAAGGAATATTCAGGTTGTGGGCAATTATGGGCGTCTGCAAACTCTCATCCACTGTGATATTGATATGTATTGCTGCTTGATCTGTTACCTTAAACTCATTGATGTCTTGAACTGATGTAGTATTTTTGTTGTGCTGCTGAGATTTCATTGAAATGCAATCTCCTTCTTGTAGTGTTATACCTTCTTCCTCTGCTATCTCATATATTATTTTATTGGCTAGCTCTGTCAACAGTTGATCTAAAATTTTCCTAGCTCGGAGATTACTTAGAGTTTCTTCATCAATTGCCTCATGTGTAATTGGCTTCTTAATTGGGGAGTCAGAGAACATGAGTTGTTGTACTAACTCATCCATATCTGGATTATGTACCTCTGGTGATTGCCAGTCTAGCAGCTTGTTCTGATTGGTATTGTTGAGGATCATCAAAATATATCTTACTGCATAATAGAAGTAGATGATCGACTCATATGAATACATATTCAGTTGCAGGTCTTTGTCGGGATAATCTATCAATGCATTCTTTTCTACCTGCTGAAAGTAATAAGAATTCCGATGGGATATACAATTGTGAGGATTTGTGCATTGGTTTTCACATACCCTCAACTGCGAGCATGATTGAGTACTACATTGGTCTGTGAAGTGTCCTAAATTATTCTGATATAGCATGATGGTATCTTCTTTTTGAATAATAATACTTTGTTCCCAACGGCCCCATTTGGAGTTTAAGAAGATGGATTTTGGCAGTTCCTTGACATTATCATGTAGTATGCATACTCTAACCTCTCGGTGAGGAAACTCAAAGGGAATTAGATCATGTTTAGCAAAGATTCCTAGGTTGTTGGCAATAATTTCTATGATGTCCAGATCTCTGTATTCTAATGGAAAGTTTGGAAAAGCTATCCAGATTGGGAAGAATAGGTGGGATCTATCATCGAATGTGACATTAGGGGTCCACATCGAGGTAAAGAGGCCCAATCCTTTATAGAACCAGGTTTTATTTTTATGGACAACATCTATCAATTCTATGAATTCAAATTTAGCAAGAAAATATCCCAACTTGATATCTACCCAAAATATATCTGTAAGCCCTATCCAATTATCCAAGGCCCAAACCTTAATATCATCAATTAACAGATATGGTTTCAAAAATTTACCTATAAGTGCTTTATCCCGGAGGAGATGAATTTGGTCCTGGAGTAAATGGTCTGGAAAAGTAATCGTTGATGTACGCTGGGGGTCAGGACCTTGCTGTAAATCTGGTTGTATCTGTCTTTGTTTAATCCTCCAGGTTTGCAGAGCTTGTATTGGGTTGAAGCTTGTCGTTAGCCGTTGATGTGGTGGAAAAGTTCCCATTGCTTTCTGCTTCATAAACTTTGACTCCTTCCTAACCTTGTCCTGACCCTGAATCCCCCGAATGACTATCGGAGAGCCCGGGGGCGTACCTTCACAGATATCAAATATTTGTTGTTTTTGGAGGAGGCGACCCCTTGTCCTGCTTTTTTGGTTTGGCATATGTCTAAACCTTTTGACACTCAGTCGAAATGGATTCAAATTTTTTTCCCGCTCCTGATGCTTTTCAAAAAAACCGCAACCCCAAGAAGTAAGCGCCTGTTTGGATGGTACCCCTTGTTTCTTAGTTGCTTGCATATTCGTGCCATCATGCTCCAGGGTTTGCTTTGTATTGAGACTGGGCAAGTTAGGATGCAGTGTGTGGTGTCGATTTTTCTCTGATGTTGACGTATACAGATCCTGCTTATTCAAAGCCCTAGCTTGATTTTTTCCTGATTTTATAATACTAAATCTGTTATTGATGAAGAAGGGTTTTGCTGGTTGGACTATCACTCTTCCTCTAAATATCCTCATAGGATCATCAAATTTTGGTTGCAACATTTTATCATTTATGGGTGGATTTTTCTGAGCAAAGGGGACTGACTGAAACCCTGACGGTTGACTTCCGCGTCTATTTTCATCTTGTTTAGATTGATTAAAACCCTTATTGCTACTAGAAATTCCTTGTTGAAGGCAATACTTTTCAAACAGTTGACTCTGTGGTTGCTGTGGTCCCCTGGTACCGTACATCTTCCATTCCTGCCCAGCCCTATGACCACCGAAAGCTCTGCTCAGGTCTCTGCACCCAAATCTCGCCATTGGATATTTACTCTTATATTTTACTATTTTACTAATATCAACTTTTAAAAATAGTTAAAAACAAATAGATAAGAAATGAGGAAAATAAAAATCAATTATTTAAAAAAAAATCTTTCTCAGTTCCATTCTCCCTTTTTTTTTTTGAGAATAGTTCATTCTCTTTGGCTAAGAGCCAAGGACTGAGGGGCATCCATTCCGCCAAATTTTCCCGGGGCACGATCCCGACCTCATCCCTTATCAGGTGTCTTCATGAGATTTGAACCCTGGTGGGCTCAATGAGAACCATTCTCCCTTCGTTAATAATGAAAATAAAAATCTAATTAGCATAAAAAATTTAAAATTCTTTTAGACTGTACGTTAAGCCATATCGAATGATATGGCTAGATAATCGTTGCCCAAGTTCGAGCCTATTTTTTTGCCTTTTCTCGAATACATATAAAATGGCAAGCCTGCGATGTGGGTCCATATCAGTGTACTGGTTTTTGTCAATTGTTCATAATTTCCTCTACTTTGGGTGATACAAAATATAGTTGTCAGCTTCAAAACAAGAATAGAAAATATAATATTTGCTGTCAGCCGCCACACTATTTAATCCCTTTTAAAAATTTAAATTTAAAATTAATTTCATGTGTCAAAATAGAGTTGTGGGTGATACCACAATAGTGGGTTACACTTTTTTGCCTAAACGAACATTGAAGTCTACATTTTGAGAAAAACTTTCACATTCGGATGCATATTGTCGTTAAACTATTTGAAATTGGAAGATGAAGTAAACTAAAGTCTTTTAGGATTTTCTATCTAGATTCTAAATATATTTTTTTAATTTTCTTTTGAATTGATTTTAATAGTTTTGTTTTTTTCCCACTAAAACTGCTATGTTGCTGAAAACATCATTTTCAAAAAGGTACAATGACTTCGTACAACATAATTTTTTTTCTAAAATAGATATCAATACGCTTCTTTTGAATTTGGTTTTTTAACATCCGTATGGAGGGCATGCAATTGGTTTTATGACATTATCATGTTTATTTCATTTTTTATGAACGTTTGAAGTAGAGTCAACCGTAATTTTGACATACCTTGACTGAGTAGCTGATAACTTCTTGTGTATTTATCGAAATTCAAAAAAAAAAAATTGATAGAAAAAGACTCGAAGCCAGAGGGAACTGTTATTTTTTAAATTTTTTTTCTCTTTTCTACTATTTTTCATTGAACGTCAAACTTGGAGGTTTATATTCGATACAAAACCTACATTCGATGCACGCCAATAAACATAGACCTAATTAATTCAAAAATTGTCAAATATATATTCGTTAGAAAGCTCATTCAGAGTACTTGTGCGATGCAAAAGGACACCTCCCTATTCTTCCATTTGAGCCTCGAAGCCATGAAAACTATAGATTTTTGTTAGCCTTTGGAAATGGCCTCTATTCAGAGACTTTCGATAGAAAGTACTTTCGATAGAAACTAATTAGTTTTGATAGAAAGTACTTTCTATCGAAAGTACTTTCTTAGTTTAATATCGGCATTGGTTGAAACCCACAAAAATATTAACTGGTTAGTTTCGATCGAAACTAGGCAAAAAAGGTAGTTTCGATCGAAAATAAGAATGTTTTGATCGAAATAATCGGTTACTTTCTATCGAAAGTAACCGACTAAATTTCCCACCTCACAAATTTTGTTAAGAATTTCTTCCTCCGAAAAAGTGTAACCCACTATTGTGGTATCACCCTTGTACATGGCAAAAATTTATAATTGATATTTGATGACCACTCAGAAAAACAACTCCATAGTGAACTTCAAAGCTGCAGACAGTACAAAGTGATTGGCTCGATTGCTATGTAGTATATGTGATCAACCAAGTTCACTTCTAATCAATCAGATTGTAATCCTTTCAACAAATGTATCTTTACAACCGGTTAGAATTCTTCTTAGATATAGTGTTTGGAATTAAAGTGAGAGAAAATCATGATGATATTGCAAGATCAATGTTGCATGGTGGCGAGAGAATGGGTGTTTGTAGCAGCGGGAGGTTGATCACAACTTTCATGGTCATCTCACTGTATTAGAGAACAATGCAAACTAAGAAATTGGTGGAGGAGAAAGCCAGTTGTGTAAGTTGTTGTTGCATAGGGAGAGAATGGAGGCAACTGTGTAATTTTTTGTTGCGGTAAAATTTAAAATGCTTTCATTCCTCTTTCTTGTTTTTTTCAAGTGTGAGCCACTGATATTTAACCTAATCCTAAAGTTAAACAAATTGAAAAATGATTTTCGCTTTGCCTTACCTCGCTGCTTTCCATGAGCAAGGTATTTTATTTTACTCATTTCAATTTTTTTATATGGTAAAATTATGTAAACAAACATGAATATCTGGTTAGGTGAAAGTAAACTACAGGACCTCATAGTCTTTTGTTTGGCTTATCTAAAATTGTCCTGCATTAATAGGGTTTTGTACATTTTCCCTACAAAGACTGTACGAGTTCTTTGTGAGAGCTCCCAATTAAATTATGGTGCAATCGATGAGGAAACCAGTCGATCAGGAAAAATCATGAAACTATCTTTCCATTAAATGAAACTTGATTTCCCACTCAAATCCGATCTATTTTGTATTTTCTATCAATTTTCAGTCTCTGTGCTACTGTTAATTGTTATTGTTTTTTAATTATTTATAGGGTTTCAATGTCTTATTTGATTTAACCTGAGTGAAAAATATGAACTCCTTTCAGAAACTCATCTCTACCAAAAAATGAAAAAATCCTCTCAAGTCAAATATGCTCAAACACACGCTTATCTAAGAGATCATCCACTTTATCCAGCAAAATAAATACAAGATCAAAACGTGACAACAATACTGCACTCGTCTACAGGTTCTCACTTTACGTGTGAGGTTTCTCGCATACGGCGGCTGACAAAACCTGTCTCACACCTGAAACCGCCAAAAATTTGGTTTTCTACAGTGGAAAGTGGTTGCCAGTAAACCATGGAATTTCATAGTTTTCGTCATGATGTTTTTAAAATCTCTACAAGAGTATCATTGTATGTTTGTCGTGCAGGTGAATGAGGCAACTGTGTTTATTGGGTGACATGCAAGTTAGTTCAGAGTACGACTTGCAGTGATATGGAACTCGAATGAGTAAAAATGACATCAACAGTTTTCAAAAATCAATTTTGTCCAATTTCTACTCACAACACTCGAAGAAGTGGTAACCATTTGCAGTTGGAAGCTTTATCACTGTCCTCATTGTACGACTTGATTTATCCTTGATTTTACACGACCAACGTGCAGAAGGGCCCTCCATTAGTGGTGGTTCAGTGTTCTCAAAGCATTTCCAGAACATCCAAGTGCTGTATTGATTCTAAAAATGTTGTATTGAGAAGGAAGAAATCAATTGGGCCTATGCTCCATTGTGGATATTTTCGTCTGGCCTAGGGTTTGTCATCTTTTTCTTTTTTAGGGTTTTGACAAGTTCAATGTTTTATATGATTAGATTTAATTTTGGTTTACAAGGAATGGTTGTAAATGGTGATTTTTTAATAAGGCTTTTATGGAGGGGTGGTTTCCCAATTCAATTGTGTGAATGATTTTAAAATGATTGTTTGAATTAGCTTTATGATCTATTATCAAGATGAAATAAATCTTAAATGTTGATGTAAAAAAATCTCACACAATTGAATGGCATACATGATATTCATATACTTCAAAAATATATATTTTTAAATTTTTTTCATGCACCACTCATAATTTTAAACATATATACCTTAAAAAATTATGTGTGACCTGTGTTTTCGCACACACAGCTCTCCCCCCATCCCATTTTTTCATCTTGAATTATACTCCATTTCTTTTCAATATATTATAACCAATACAAGGAATTATACTCTTTTAGAAATAAGGGATATAACTGTTATTATTTTTAATCAATTCAAGACACATTATATAATAATAATTTTTATTTTTATTGAGTCAGTTGTAGGCTACATAAATTAAAAAAATGGATGTAGCAATAAGATTTGCAATATAATAATTTAAACCTCAACAATAAACAAAATAAATGATTCCCATATAGAATTATATAAGATTTTATTTATTTTGATAAGAATTATATTATAACATATGTTAAAACTTACTATTATTTAACTACATATATACTATTATAAGTAAATTATAATGCTATATTTTCATATAGTAATTATTAAAATTGTAAAAAAATTAAAAAATTATACATATAAGCATTAAAATTTTAAATATATAATGAATTATTAATATATTATATTTTACTAATATCAACTTTTAAAAATAGTTAAAAGCAAATAGATAAGAAATGGGAAAAATGAAAAATCAATTATTTAAAAAATAATTCTTTCTCAGTTCCATTCTCCCTTTGTTAATAATGAAAATAAAAATCTAATTAGTATAAAAATTTAAAAATTTAAAAATTCTTTGAAACTGTACCTTAAGCCATATCAAATGATATGGCTAGATAATCATTCCCCAAGTTTAGAGCCTATTTTTTTGCCTTTTCTCCAATCCATATAAAATGGCAAGCCTGCGATGTGGGTCCATATCAGTGTACTAGTTTTTGTCAATTATTCATAATTTCCTCTACTTTGCATGATACAAAATATAATTGTCAACTTCAAAACAAGACTAGAAAATATAATATTTGTTATCATCCGCCACACCATTTAATCCCTTTTAAAAATTTAAATTTAAAATTAATTTCGTGTGTGAGTTGTACATGGCAAAAAATTATAATTGATATCTGACGACCACTCAGAAAAACAACTCCATAGTGAACTTCAAAGCTGCTAACAGTAGAAAGTGATTGGCTCGATTGCTATGTAGTATATGTGATCAACCAAGTTCACTTCTAATCGATTAGATTGTAATCCTTTCAATAAATGCATCTTTACAACCAACTAGAATTCTTCTTAGATATAGTTGTTGGAATTATAGTGGGAGCAAATCATGGTGATATTGCAATATCGATTTGCATGGTGGTGAGAGAATGGGTGTTTGCAGTAGTGGGAGGTTCATCACAACTTTCATGGCCATCTCACTGTATTAGAGCACAGTGCAAACTGAGAAATCGGTGGAGGAGAAAGCCAACTGTGTAATTTGTTGTTGCATAGGGAGAGAATGGAGGCAACTGTGTAATTTGTTGTTGTAGTACAATTTAAAATACTTTCATTCCTCTTTCTTGTTTTTTTCAAGTTTGAGCCACTGATATTTAACCTAATCCTGAAGTTAAAGAAATTGAAAAATGATTTTCTCTTTGCCTTACCTTGCTGTTTTCCATGAGCATGGTATTTTATTTTACTCATTTCAATTTTTTTATACTTTAAAATTATGTAAACAAACATGAATATCTGGTTAGGTGAAAGTAAACTGCAGGACCTCATAATCTTTTATTTGGCTTATTTAAAATAGTCCAGCATTAATAGGGTTTCGTACATTTTCCCTGCAAACACTACACGAGTTCTTTGTGAGAGCTCCCACTTAAATTGTGGTGCAATTGATGAGGAAACCAGTCAATCAAGAAAAATCATGAGACTATCTTTTCATTAAATGAAAC
This sequence comes from Thuja plicata, assembly GCA_018584345.1. Lineage (NCBI taxonomy): Eukaryota > Viridiplantae > Streptophyta > Pinopsida > Cupressales > Cupressaceae > Thuja > Thuja plicata. The sequence continues at coordinate 377,810 of MU226151.1, read as the reverse complement.
CTGATTTCCCACTCAAATCCAATCTATTTTGTATTGTCTATCATTTTTTAGTCTCTGTGCTATTGTTAGTTGTTATTGTTTTTTAATTATTTAGAGGGTTTCAATGTCTTATCTTATTTAACCTGAGTAAAAAATATGAACTCCTTTCAGAAACTCATCTTTACCAAAAAATGAAAAAATCCTCTCAAGTCAAATATGCCCAGACACGCGCTTATCTAAGAGATCATCCATTTTATCCAGCAAAATAAACACAAGATCAAAACGTGACAACAACACTGCACTCGTCTATAGGATCTCACTTTAAGTGCAAGGTTCCTCGCGTACGACGGCTGACAAAACCTGTCTCACGCCCAAAACTGCCAAAAATCTAGTTTTCTGCAGTGGAAAGTGGTTGCTTGAAAACCATAGAATCTCATAGTTTTCGTCATGATGTTTTTAGAATCTATGCAAGTGTATCATTGTCTGTTTGTCGTGCAGGTGAATGAGGAAACTATGTTTGTTGGTTTATTGGGTGACGTTCAAGTTAGTTCAGAGTACGGCTTGCAGTGATACGAAACTCTAATGAGTAAAAATGACATCAACAGTTTTCAGAAATTATTTTTGTCTGATTTCTGTGCACGACACTAGAAGAAGTGGTAACCATTTGCAGTTGGAACCTTTATCAGTTTCCTCATTGTACGAATTGATTTATCCTTGATTTTGCATGGCCAACGTGCAGAAGGGCCCTCCATTAGTGGTAGTTTAGCGTTCTTAGAGCATTTCCAGAACATTCATGTCCTGTATTGATTCTAAAAATGTTGTATTGAGAAGGAAGAAATGAATTGGGCCTATGTTCCGTCATGGATATTTTTGTCTGGTCTAGGGTTTGTCGTCTTTTTATTTTTTAGGGTTTCAGCAAGTTCAATGTCTTATATGATTAGATTTAATTTTGGTTTACAAGGAATGGTTGTAAATGGTGTTTTTTTAATAAGGCTTTTATGGAGGGGTCGTTTCCCAATTTAATTGTGTGAATTATTTTATAATGATTGTTTGAATTAGCTTTATGATCTATTATCAAGATGAAATAAATCTTAAATTTTGATGTAAAAAAATCTCACACAATTGAATGTCATACATGATATTCATATACTTCAAAAATATATATTTTTAATTTTTTTTTATGCAGCACTCATATTTTTAAACATATATACCTTAAAAAATTATGAGTGACCTGTGTTTTAGCACACACAGCTCTCCCCCCATCCCATTTTTTCATCTTGAATTATCCTCCATTTCTTTTCAATATATTATAACCAATACAAGGAATTATACTGTTTTAGAAATAAGGGATATAATTGTGATTAATTTTAATCAATTCAAGACACATTATATAATAATCATTTTTATTTTTATTGAGTCAGTTGTAGGCTACATAAATTAAAAAAATGGATGTAGCAATAATATTTGTAATATAATAATCTAAACCTCAACAACAACCAAAATAAATTATTGCCATATAGAATTATATAAGATTTTAATTATTTTGATAAGAATTATATTATAACATATGTTAAAACGTACTATTATTTAACTACATATATACTATTATAAGTAATTTATAATATTATATTTTCATATAGTAATTATTAAAATTATAAAAAAATTAAAAAATTATACATATAAGCATTAAAAATTTAAATATATAATTAATTATTAATATATTGTATTTTACTATTTTACTAATATCAACTTTTAAAAAGAGTTAAAAACAAATAGATAAGAAATGGGAAAAGTAAAAATCAATTATTTAAAATAAAATCTAACTCAGTTCCATTCTCCCTTCGTTAATAATGAAAATAAAAATCGAATTAGTATAAAAATTCTAAAATTTTAAAATTCTTTTTAACTGTATGTTAAGCCATATCGAATGATATGGCTAGATAATTGTTGCCCAAGTTTAGAGTCTATTTTTTTGCCTTTTCTACAATCCATATAAAATGGCAAGCCTGCGATGTGGGTCAATATCAGCGTACTAGTTTTTGTCAATTGTTCATAATTTCCTCTACTTTAGGTGATACAAAATATAGTTGTCAGCTTCAAAAAAAGACTAGAAAATATAATATTTGCTGTCATCTGCCACACCATTTAATCCCTTTTAAAACTTTAAATTTAAAGTGTCAAAATAGAGTTATACATGGCAAAAATTTATAATTGATATCTCATGACCACTCAGAAAAAAATCTCCATGGTGAACTTCAAAGCTGCAGACTGTACAAAGTGATTGGCTCGATTGCTATGTAGTATATGTGATCAACCAAGTTCAATTCTAATTGATCAAATTGTGATGACATGTAATTGATTGAATATTTGAAGATGTTAAGTTGATCACCGAAATGCAGAAAAGATTATGCAAGACATTAAATCAGTTAATGGATTATATTGTCATTGATGTCAACTTGATATAAACTAATCGGTTGTAATCAAAGTGTCAAAGACTTCAGAGAATCAAAAAGATAAAGATTATTCTTTTAGTAATGCATAAAAGACAAGCATTCACTAAGTGACTTCAAACATCGATGGCTAGTGGAACCTGACGAATAGAGATAACCGAAAGTTAAGTCATAGTGATGCTCAAGAAAAGAAACCATCGAGCATTACTGAAGAGTAGAATCACAAGCATTACTGATGGCCAGAAATACAGTGTTAACTGAAGGGAAGAACTTTGTAGTGAAGCCCAAAGGACAGACAACCCCGACGAAGAAGCCCGAGGAGAACAAAAGTTTTGACCGAAGCTATCAAAGAGTTAAAACACCGAAGTTAACAGGAGTTTAGAAATGACAAAATATCTAGCTGGCAGAGCTAAATATAGACTTAACTGGTTGTTAGCACTGTTTTCATCAACAAGATAAAGCCAGAGATAAGTAAAGGATTTAAAGCTATTTTATCGTGTTGGAAAGAAGATCTCTACGAGATAAAACAAGAGTTATTCTTTAAATCAGGATTGGCTAAGATTGCAGATCACGCCAAGATCAAGAAAATCAAGAAGAAAGAAACGGTGATATCATGTCTATAAAGAGACAACTTAATTCATTATGAATTAAGGGGAGTGGATGAAAAAGAGGATGCTGGAGAGAAACTAATGAAGAACAACTTCATACAGTCCAGATTAATCAAGCTGAGGAAAGAGCTAAAGATTTTTGCGGACACCGAGCAACAGAGCATAGCATCACTGAGCATAAACAAAAGTGGAGCAAAGGTATTGAAAAGATATATTGATCAGAATGGTCTAATGAGATTACAGTAGATCTTAAAATCTGCAAGTATAAGTTGTATATGTGAAGAAATCATACTTTTTTAGTTTAACCATTGATTCAGAAAGTCTCTTAACCGAGCAGGATTTAAAAATCCTTTCTATATTGAGATACATCCCAAGGAGTATCAAAAAGTTTGATCATGAAGATAGCATGAGATGTCAGATACCATTTGACAAACTAGGGTTTGGTCATAAAAGGTAGCATAGAGACGCCCTATATCAAGTGACAAACTAATCTTTTAAATCCTCTAACAAGGTCACACCTAACAGTGTGTTTGTAACCTTTAACAGGGTTGGCTCTTCACCAAGCTCACTTTAGAAGAGTGAAATTTTTGGGTTACTGGTCCCAAGTGGTTTTTCCCTAAATAGAGTTTCCACGTTAAAAATGCATGTGTAAATGTGTTTATGAGTCATTGCTTTAGTGTTTTGCAGTACACATAACTAATATAGATTGATCGGTATACACTAATCTATTTATTGTTATTCAATAAATTCAAAGACTATTATTCAGTAAACATAAAGAATAAGGTTTAATAGAGCACTCCGAGCAGTAGTTATTTGATAAGTATATTTGAAGGCATTCATCTTGTAGGACTGAAGATAACTAGAGGCTTAATATTGTGGTACTAAGTTTTTGGGTTGATTAATTGGAATATTTTTGAGGCCACTGAGTCACCCCCACTCTCAGTTATTACTAACAATTGGTATCAAAGCTTGTGTGCTTAGAAAGGGATTTTAACATCTCAAGCAAAAGATCACAAGCTAAACAAACAATATGTGCCCAAGTTGAATAAAGACAACTTTGCATCATGGAAAAGCAGAATAAGACTCCACCTATGAGGTATTGGTAATGATGTTACTCAACACCTTGATACTGAATATGTGTTACCTACAAGACCTCATACTCTTGAGAAATTGGGAGAAAAGCAAGAGCATAATTGCATGATGATAGAACTTGCCTCATCACTCTCTGATGTTGAGTTTGAAGATGTCAAAACCTGCACCTCTGCAAAGAAAATGTGGGATAAGTTGAAACTGGTACATGGAGGAGATGCTAATGTACTTACAGCCAAGGCATAAATCCTAAGAGGGAGGTTTGATGACCTAAGGATGAAAGTAGGAGAAAATATCACTCAGTATAGCTGTAGAATCAAAGAGGTAGTCAATGCTATCCGAGGAGTTGGAGGTGTACTTGAAGAGGAGACATTGGTAAGTAAAATCTTAAGAACCTTACTGCCTATATATGCTATTAGAGTTTCTGCTATTCAAGAAATGAGAGCAGTTGCAAACAATACACTTACTCTATATAGTCTGATTGGTAGACTAATTTCATTTGAGATGAATAATTTTGATAATAGTTTCTTACCATCTATAGAATCTGCAGTCAAATCTTCTTTAAAAATAAGTAATTCAAGTCATAGACATGCTATTAGAAATGATAGTGAAAGTGATAATGAGGATCAAGGACTTGATGGGATTGAAGCACTAATGGCAAGAAGACTACAAAGAGGCAAAGGTAGATACAAAGGTAAATTACCACTTGTATGTTTTAATTGTAAAGAGGTTGGACACTTTGCTGCAAGATGTCTTAACAAAAGAAAAGATGACAGAAGTAATGATAGAACATATGAAAAGAAGTTTGACCGAGGTGATAACAGAGATTACCAAAGAAACTGACATTCTAAAATAAGAGATACCCAAGACTACAATGAAAAAGGAAAAAAATCTTGTTACCTAGCTGAGAATATAGCTGATGACACTGCCACCAAATCTAAAGAAGACATTGAGATGGTATTTGTAGCCATGAAGGATGACTCAGACAAAGAAGAAGAAAGGCATGTAGAAACTGCTCTCATATCTAAGGTTAGTAAGAATGATGTCTAGATCATAGATAGTGGTTGCACTCACCACATGACCGGTGATAAGAAAGTTTGTAACATTTGAATACTATAATGGTGGTTCAGTAAGAATGAGTAATGACACACCTTATCTAGTTGAAGGTGTTGTAAGCTGAATGTGGACCTCTTAATTCAACACAAACACAACATAGTCCTTACACAATCGATGAATTCACAAAGACAAACATGAATTGTTTGCTCTGCAAATGCGATTGAAGCGACCTGTTGCCTCCTAATTAGATGTGGATGTTGAATTTTACCCTCAGAATGAGAGCCAACAACCTGACCATTGCTAACATGGAGTATTTTAAAAGTGCAAGAAGATGAAATATGCCATTGTCTATGAGAATTTATGCAACTAGCTATGAGAAAACGCTGTTTAATCTATGAATTGAGACATGATTAAGCTATGAAAGTAAATTGCAACTAGCTATGGAAGAAAAAGTGCAATTAATCTAAGAAATTCAAATGCTTCTATTCTAGTAAGGAAAGTGCTTGTAATCTATGAAAGAAATACTTTTTAAGCTAGAATTGGATTAGCAAATGAATCTAGAAAGCTTTAAAGCATAAGATTGAATTGTTAGCCCCTACAAATAGATCATAAATAAAAGCTAAACAATGTTCAATTCCAATTGAAATTATACTAATTATGCAAAAAGTGAGCTAAAAGCATGAAATCAAAGTAAATTTGCCTATAATAATGATGCTCTCCAAAAGTCCTTTTTTTGATGAAGAAAGAGAGGTCCAATCTATAGAAAACCATGGAAAGAGGATGAAGAGTTTCTTGAAAAGAAATAGTTGTCTCTTCATTCTCCAATTGAGACAAATAAACAAAGATTATTTAAATAAAAGAATGAATTATTGACACATAAGTGTCCTTTCACATGGAATTAT
>MU226151.1:336361-355517 GCA_018584345.1 Thuja plicata | reverse complement strand
AAGGATTCAAGCTTTCAAGCCTTTGAAGGGATTTGGTTCAAGCATTCAAGATTCATCATTCAAACCCTAGATCTAGCCATCATGATGGTGTGATCTTCCTTTAAGATCCTTTGTGCATCCTCAAAAACTCTTTCAAGGTGTATTCCAAGCATACAATCATGGAGGTTTATGGTTTCTAAAGTCTATGCTCTCACATTTACATACTTGCTACATTTGAATTACAATTGCATATCTATTCCATATCATAGCTTCACTATTAGATTCAATTCTACTACTGGTTAGCTTTCCATACTTTATTGATTTCAAGGTTAATTCCTAAATTGGGGTTTGACTAAGGAAAACCCCTCCCCAACAACAAACAAACATTTTTATTGTAGGTAAAGGTTCAGGACTATAAATCTGAGGCCAGATCTGGATACCCTTTTCAAATTTCTTTCGGACTATGCGAACAGGGACACTTTCGGAGTTGAGCAGATCGAGTTGGAAAAAGTGGTATAGGGTCGACCTTTTTCATAATATGACATCGAAATAGAAAAATATTTCTGGGTTTTGTCCGTCTCTCTGTTCCACTTCGATATCAACTGTCAGCATCTCAAGAAACAGTCTACAGATCTCAGAAAATAGCAATATTTGATCTGCCACTTTAGAAGGTTGGTACTTTCTCCTATTCTTTTCAATTACTGTCATTAATCAATCAATTTATAGAATTTAAGATCCCCTTTCTTGGTCTCTTTCCAAATATTGTATTCATTTGTGTATTAACCCTTTGGGGTTGATCAAAATTGGATCTCCTATTTATGTATTTGAGGGTGAAGGAAAGGATCATCTTATCTTCCCTTAATCACAATCATAATTGCAATATATAATCAACATAGGTAACAATTAACAATTCAAACCCTCTTAAACCACAATTCTCTCATTTACATTTTGATAACATAACATATCATTCAATCATCAACACAATCCATCTAAAATATTTTTTATGTTACACATACAAAACAGACAATCTTATTGGAATCAAAAGGGACAAAGAAATCCTCAAGCCCCCAAGGTACTTGAGTCTTTATCAACCCTAAGACCATGATAAGAGAGACATCACTTAGTTAAGAAGAGAGAGAAAAGGGTGTGATTATCTTGCCCAATGAGAACTTATGTCCCATTGTGAACCACACAAAAAGTGTAACTGGAAAGATGGAGCTGAACTGCCTAGTGAATGTGGCTACTCACTAGTCAACCCATCAGGGAGATCTATTCTTAAAGGGATCAAAAACATTGTTAAAAATTCGCAGGATCAAGAGATCCGTGTAAATTTAAACTGGAGGGATCAAGACATACTAAAAGGTAAAATGTCCATTGATGAGCCTCCCAAAAGGCCATCTTTACCATGTGATTACTTTCCTTTTTCAGCATTTTGTTTTCAGAAGCAGAAGACTTTAAACTTATGGTTTCTATATATTTTTATATGAAAGGACATAAGTAGGTAAAATGGATGGTGAAAACATAATGTATTTTGCTAAAATTTAATGGATAGAAGTTGCGGGATATAAGTGATTGCATGATTGAATAGATAGTCCTTTTCCCTATGCTATGTTATGGGCAGTTTCCTTCCTGTAGCCGAATGTTGTGCAAGAATATTGAATGAAATATCACACTTCTTTCTTAGTATTAAATGATAAAATATATTTATGCGTTGGAGGTTATGTATACTAACCATTTTGTAGGAGTCAAGTTATGGCACATTCAAGAATTCTAGCATGGCGTTGAAAGGGTCAACATCGACCGTTACCTCTAGGAGTGCCAGCATAAAATAGGGAATTAAGTAAGCAGTTAAAGATCGGTGTGTCGCAAAACTCTCGTGGAGGAACAAGTCAATTCAGTTCTTGAGAAGACACCATGCGCAGATCTAGAACCACTACATGCTACATCCTGGGAAGAAATTGAAGACCTACTTTTGCTGTTTGATATTTTTTTATGAGCATGATGTATCCATTAGTGATCCTCATTAATGGAGTGATCCTAGATTTAGGTTGTAGTGTAGTTCCTCCTTAAATAAGTGGATTTATGTAGTTCCACAGGAGATTAGAAGAAGAAGAAGAGTTAATTGATGTAATTTCTGGACTAGAGTTTGATATTGTAGCATTGTTTATTTTCCAAGTATTTTTCCTCCATGAATGAATAGAGTGCAAAATTTGAGTTTTCGTCTCTTATCGTAGTTGCAATTCTATTCACTCATCCAAGGGGGCCCACTTGGTGAGTGAATCATTTTACTAGATTAGAATTTATTTCTTTGCTCCTTAAGAAGAAGATAGAACTTTGTTGTTCCTGTAGCCACTAGTAACAAAACTAGTGCTCTGTTCCTACAGCATCGGCGAGCAGAGTAAACCCTGCTCATAATTACTGTTTTCATAGCATAATTGTATTCAATTGAGATAGCATAGATTTCTGAAGCATAATGTATTTCTATTTCATAGGTTTAGCCATGAGAATCAAGGAAGTTTGAAGCATATACTTTGCGAACACCATTCCAAGTTTACGTCCCTGGTCGATAACTAAATGAGACTAAATAATCTACTTAGCAGCCATTTAGGGTGTCCAATCCTGAAATAGAACTCCAATGCTATGTGTTTCTAAGACAATTGTTTGGCCAAGCATTTTTGGCTCCGCTGTCGGGGATGGTGTTAGTTCAAACCACTTTGGTGTTCATCATTCCAGTTTTTATAGTTTAGGATTTAATTTTAAGCAAAGCATTTTATGCATAGAAGAAGAGATCCTCGCAGAATATTCCTTCCTCATCAATGCTAGGTTGAACCATTTGATCTTTTCAACCCTGAGCCTGAAGAACCCCAAGTAGATAGTGAAGAAGAAGACCTGTTTGAAAATCAATTTGTAGACGCCTAAGGAGAAATTTCATCACCCTCATCCTCTAAAGAATCGCTACATCTAGAAGTCCTTTTTGATGAGCCTGAGTATCACGATAACCCATTAGCTCTTATTGTATACTAGCCACCACCACAACAACAACCAGGCCCTCCTCCAAGGATGGCTCAACCTACTTTTCCCTTTTGAATTCCTCCTTAGTAGGGTAACCAAAACCTAAAGAACATTCCAGCCGCTGCATTGCCAAAATTTTACAGACTTATCACTGAAGATCTCGAGACCTTCCTCTTCGAGTTTGATATCCTCTGCAGGAGCTACGACTACACAATAGATGCCCATAAGCTGAAGTTATTTATGTCAACTCTCAAAGAGGCCGTGCTAAGATGGTTTATGAGCCTTGGAGCTAATGCCATACCAAATTGGAATGCCATGAGCAATATATTTCTTGCAAAATACAAAGAATACCGTAGAGGACGGGATTTAAAAGGAGATGACATCTTTAAGATGTCACAAAAAGAGGATGAAACCTTGGAAGACTATGTTTCCGGGTTTATGTATAACTTGCAATGGAATGCTCAATACCAGTTGAATGAGGAATCGCAGAAGTGTTTGTTCCTCAAAGGTGTCAACGAAGGAAGCATAGAAGCCTTGGATCTTATGGCTGGTGGAAAAATCACATAGAAAAATTGGGCAGAGATTAAGACCATATGTATGAATTACTAAAGGGCTACAGTAAAAAAAAGGAAGAGGATTAAGGGACTTGCCTCAAAAGACAAATGGCTCTGGAGTGTCAAAGATAGAACTGTCCAATCTCTTGTCTAACTTCAAGTAGGATATTATCAATGACGTGGCTACTCAGCTAGATACCATGCAAGCCCGAAGGAAGAAAGAGGATGCGGATGCTATGCTGGCTGAATTTTGCTCCCATTGTAGGGAGAAGAAAGGAAATTGTAAGTGCAAAACTGTTGCATCTGTGGACACTACATTAATGCCCACCGAGTTCAAGGCAATAGATGAGGAGAATGGAGAGGTCTTTTACGTGGCTCAAAGGCGACCATGGGCTCAGAGACAATGTATGCCTCAAGACCCATTAAATCATTTTGGTTATAATAACAATAATAGTAATCAGTGGCAGAATCAAAACCCCCACAATTTTGTCCCTCAAGGACAGAATTGGAATAATCATTGGTCAAACCAACAGCCACAGTATAACCAAAATTTTTAGCAACCACAATATAACCAGAACTTGAAACCTTAGTTTAACCCAAACCAACAGCAATTTAACCCATATCAAACACAGTATAACTCATACCAGCAACCATAGCAGAATAACCAATGGAAACCACATGGTAACTGGCAACAACAACCTCAGTGGGGGCCCAATCAGCCCAATCAGCCTAATCAGTAGCAAGCTATTATACCTCCACCTTAGCAACAAGCTATTATGCCTCCGCCTCCTGTAGCCAATAACAGCCCTACGAAACCACAACTGCCTGCTCAACCAAATCCAAATCCAAACAACAACCAACAAGCTTATTCACTGCAAGTGAATGATATCCACCTAAGATTAGGGACTACATTGCCTGCACCAAGAGCACCCATAATAGCTGATGTTTCTGATACTGAGGAAGCTTCTGAAAATCAAAATACTATTGTTCCCCCTGTTGCACTGCCTGTTCTAGTTGAGAAAGAACCACCTTTTCCGCAGAGATTGGCCCAACCTTCAGTATCCCCTAAAGAGAATACTATTGCAAAAGACCTGATTGACCAACTAAAGAAAATGACTGTAAAAATACCATTATAGGATGCCCTCAAGGAAATTCCAATCTATAATAAAGAAATTAAAGAAGTCTGTATCAAACACCCTAGTAGGAAAAAGAAAGATCCTGATACTGTCCATTTTCTTGGACAACTTTCTGATCTAATGCTTAGTAAAACTTTGATGCATAAATACTCTGATCTAGGAAGTCCAGTAGTAACCATTCACATTAATGGTATACAAATACAGAATGTTTTGGTTGATCTAGGAGCCTCCATTAATGTTATGACTATGGATGTATTGTTAAGGCTTAGTATCATTGGGTTGAGGGAAACACCCACTATTCTCTAGTTAGCTGATAATTCAACTGTCAAACCAGATGGTATGGTAGAGGATATTGTTGTTACACTAGATTCCTTAGAATACCCCTCAGATTTCATTATCCTGTCTCCAAAAGCCACACTAGGAGGGTATCCATTAATCCTAGGAAGGCCTTGGTTAGCCACAACAAATGCTTGCATTGCATGCCGCTCAGGGACAATGACCATATCTGATGGTATTAATACTAATAAATTAACCCTGTATTCTCTAGCCAAAACTCAAGCTGAACTTGACCAAGTTGTCTAGTCGAATCTAGGAGACACCCCCCTTGAAGCCAATTCAGTAAAGCAGCTTATGGTTATTGATAGAAATCCATTCATGGTCTCGCAAGAAGAGGATGACATACTAGTATAAATTCTTACAAACCAGTATGGCTCTGGAGAACCCTTATGTCATGATCCTAACTATTCTTTACAAACCATATTGCCCCAGAAGTCTTCATCCAACTTTCCTGCAGCACCAGATTATCTCCATACTCTTTTAGCCCATGAAATAAAGTCACCTACCTTTGCAGAAGTTCTTATGTTGGAAAAATTCAAAAGAGTATAGATTGCCTTAAATAGGGAATTGAATGTCAATAAGGATCTTACTGAATCTCAAATGTCTATCCTTGAGCATCTTTTGCAAAAGAATCAACAAGCTTTTGCATGGGACTATACTGACATGAAGGGGATTGACCAAAAATTGTGTACCCATAATATTTATATTAGTCCAGAGTCCAGACCTATTAGGCAACCTCAAAGAAGAATAAACCTTGCATTAAGAGATATAGTAAAGGCTGAATTGCAAAAACTTCTCCAAGCTGGCTTCATATATCCCATTTCTGACAATCAGTGGGTCTCTCCTCTTGTAATTGTTCTCAAGAAAGGTGGTAAATGATGAGTATGTGTGGAATATAGGGAGCTTAATAAGGAAACCAAGAAGGATCACTTTCCATTTCCCTTTATTGACCAAGTACTTGACAACCTAGCTGGCAAAATGTATTTTTCATTCTTAGATGGTTTCAGTGGCTACAACCAGATCCATATATCACCAGAAGCCCAGGATAAGACAACGTTCACCTATCCATGGGGAACTTTTGCTTATTCTATCTTACCATTTGGGTTATGTAATGCACCTGCTACTTTCCAAAGGGCAGTGATAAGCATTTTTTCTGATATTGCTACTGACTGTGTTGAGATATACATGGATGATTTTACTGCACATGGAACTACATTCAAAGAGGCTTATGCTAATTTGGAAAAATTTCTTCAAAGATGTCAGGACTACAATCTCTCACTTAATAGTGAGAAGTGTTACATGATGATGGAGGAGGGAGTTGTCTTAGGGCACTACCTCTCATCCTTTGGAATCCAGGTTGATCCTGCAAAGATTGCAATAATTATCACACTCCCAACCCCAGCAAAGCAAAAGGATGTCTGCAATTTTCTTGGTCATGCCGGTTACTATAGGAGATTCATCCAGAACTTTAGTCAACTTGTCACTCCATTATATAATATATTAAAGAAAGAAGCAGAATTTGAATGGACAACAGAATGTGAGTCATCGTTCCAATAGTTGAAGGATGTGTTGACAAAGACCCCTATTCTCAGAGGACCAGACTGGAAGTTGCCATTTCATATCCACACAGATGCATCTGTCTATGCAATTGGGGCAGTGCTGGGTCAAAAAGAAGGAATAGTTGAGCACGCCATTTATTACATCAGCAAAAATTTGCAAGGTGCAGAACTAAATTATATTGTTACTGAGAAGGAACTCCTTGCTATAATCTATGCATTAAATAAATTCAGGCATTACATAACTGGCTATGAAGTATTTTTTTATACTGATCACTCAGTGATCAAATACTTGATGAATAAACTGGCCATTTCTAGTAGATTAGCCAGGTGGTTACTCCTCCTACAGGAGTTTGATATAACTATCATTGACAAAAAAGGCAAAGCAAATGTAGTTTCTGATTTTCTCTCTAGATTACAAGTTCCTGATGATCCTGCAGCAATTGATGACAGCTTCCCAGACAAGCATCTATTTTCTCTTGCAACATACAATCTGTGGTATGTTGACATAGAAAACTACCTTGCTACAGGACGGGCACCACCCCATTTCTCACCCCGTGAACGAATGCTGCTGGCTGAGAAAAGTTTTAACTTTTCACGGATATCTGGATCTATGTTCTACACAGGTCTTGATCAAGTCACCCACAGATGTGTCTACGAAGATGAGACCTATGAAATCCTTCGGGCATGTCATGATGAGCCGTGTGGTGGCCACTTTGTAGGCAAATAAACAACATGCAAGGTATTGACAACCGATTATTTTTGGCCTACATTACACAAAGATGCAGCTAAGCATACCAGGCATTGTGATCGATGCCAAAGGATGGGACGTCCCACAAAGATTGATAAAATGCCCCTGCAGACACAAGTGGTGGTAATGCCATTTGACAAGTGGGGCATCGACTTTGTCAGCCCCATTGAGCCATCTTCACATGGAAAGTCTTATATCTTAGTATGCACTGATTATGCCACAAAATGGGTTGAAGCAAAAGCAATGAGGCATGCAAGGGACCATAAAGTAGCTGAGTTTCTGTATGAATTTATTTTCACTAGGTTTGGAGTGCCTAGAGAAATAGTAACTAATCAAGGGGCGCAATTCACCTCTAACCTTATTGTTGAATTAATGAAAGAATACACAGTGAGGCATGGTAAATCTTCACCATACCATCCTCAGGCCAATGGGTAGGCTGAGATCAAAAACTGGGAGATAGAGGCCATTTTGACCAAAATAGTTGCCATCCATAAAAAGGATTGGGCTACTCGACTTCCTAAAACCATCTAGGCTTACCGCACAACTTGGAAAACCACTACTAGATTCACTCCTTTTGAGTTGGTCTATGGAAAACCAGTATCCATGCCTATTGATTTTCACCATAAGACTCTCAGGACGACATTGGAATTGGATATCAACCTCAGCAACGCACAAGAAGATAGGCTCCTACAGCTCAATGGATTAGATGAATACATTAAATCTGCACTTCATAACACAAAACTGATACAGCAACAGTGAAAGAAGTGGCACGACTGCTTTATAAAAGATAAAAAGTTTTCCATTGGTGACTGGGCATTGCTCTATGATTCACGGTATCAGCATACTCCTGGGAAATTTCAAACCCGCTGGTTGGGACCCTATGAAATAGTTTCAATATTTGATAATTGTGTCGTTCAGCTCTCTACAATTGATCCTATCAGATTCAAACTCCTTGTCAATGGGCATCGATTAAAGATATATCACAAGCCTGCGAGTTGTCAGGACTTCCTATAGCAGTTTCTGCAGCCCTCAGATAGTATTCTTCCTGTAGAAAATGCATCTAGGTCTTCCACCCAGATTTCTGCCAAGCTATGATTTTATTCTAGCTTCCATAATAAACACTTCACTTCAGTGATTTGCTTTCTTCGTAATAAAAATCCACATCACCTTCTCTGTTCCACATGTCTGCACCTCAGCATCACTCCATCAATGTGTGTCGCCTAGCATTACACTCTTCTTGCAACACATCAGGTCAGTAACGCATACTTTTGCACATAAATTATTTTATTTATTTCTTATTTTGAAATGAGTGTATTTTTCTTTTTCTATTCTTGCACGCGCTGGCCTGGTGGGACCCATGCCTTGTACTTAGTTGGGGGGAGGGTTTAGTTATTTAATTCATGCTTGTTTTAATATTTCCAAATTTAGCAAGCGAAAAGGCAAAAACTTTATTTCTTTCTTGTCTTTTCATGGTGACCACCGTTATGTGAAAGCTTAGTTGTCACTCAGTGATTAAAGTCATCATGATTTAACAGTTGATTTGAAAGCAAATTAAAGTAAGGATCACATAATAATGACAATCTTGTGACGTGTTTGGGTGGTGAACCTTAACATGTGCAAATGCATTTATGAAAATCATTCAAAGTAATGCTTTCTTGCTTAAAATTAATTACTATCTTGTATTTCAGTTTTTCTTGGAAAGCAAAAACAAAAATATCTTGCGTTCGAATGAAACCCCGGCATTTTTCAAAATTTTCTGTAGCAACTAAGCATATCTTGCAGAGCTATTTTCTCTATCATTTGCAATGGGCAGAGATCTTTAGAGGCACGAGCCAACAAATCATCAGGTGTAACTTGGGGACCTGGCTACTTGTGAGTTGTTTCAGCAACGGGGATGGCTCGACTACTGCTTAAGCCTTAATGGCTTCAATGACGAAATTGCTTTTCAATTTTTGAATTCTTTGAGCAATGGGTTTGCAGTAGTGAAAGGTCTGAGGGTTGAATTTTTAGAAGATATACTGGAATAGGTTACAAAGTTGCCACAGGAAGGGGAAAGTGGTCAAAAGACATTGATTTGCGTTCAGCTAGGGCACAATTTACCCTGCATAGTGATCCATAGTTGGAGGTTGACAAGAAGCAGGGCACTGCAAGAATGTCATTACCTGTGGAGTTTTTGCAGCCGACCACATTTATAATATCTTACTTCACCTATGAGGGATGTTACAAGTACCTGCATGGACTTCACTTCAAAATTATGAGTGCTCTCCACCATGAAAATAGGCCTGTAGACTTACCTAGCTTTATTTTTAATATTTTGAAAAAGCAGGCATCTCTTGTTCAGTCAGGGAAAGCATGGTCCATTTCCCACCACTGTTTAATTAAGTTATTGTAGAAAGGGAGTTAATTAAATAGTCAATTGGGACCTGGGAGGAATTCTTGGCTATGGAAGATTTGGCACCTAGGGTGGTTGGTTCGAGAGGCCAGGGTGTAGGTAGTAGGGTTAATACGACAATAGGGGTTCATAAAGTAATCCATAAAATAGAACCCATTCCTGAAGAATCCTCTTCTAGACCTACCTTAACTAGGAAAAGAGCATGTAATGACAACACTCCTATTTTTGATGACAAGGAAAGAAAAACTAGAAAAGTTGCTGCTGCCCCTAACACATCAATGTCTTAAGAAACTAGGCCTACTGCTATAAAAGGAAAAGAGAAAAACCTAAATACAAAGGAAATGACTCTAGAATAGTAGCTAGCTGATAATGAAAATATAAATCAGATGTCTGAGGAACCCTTGCCTTCTTTCAAGGAAGCAACACCAGAAGAGCCTCCTATAGCCATTACAGGGGAGGTGTCCTCAACCAAAAAGAAACGCAAGGAACCTATGAGCTCTTCTCAGAACCCTGTGAGGAAAAGTCCTAGACTTTCTGCTAGTACTAGTAAAGCAAGAAAAACCCCTGATTCAACTATAAATGTTGAAACCTCTGAGTCTGCAGAAAAGTCCTCTTCGGAGGCAAAGGCTTCAAACAGAACAGATGGTGATACCCTAGTCCACATTATGGATGAGGAAGTGCAAGATGATCCGCAAATAGAATTCATCCTTGTAGAAAGTGACAAGGATTCTATAGAAACGGAGGGATTTTGCAATGATCCTGGTAAAGATTTTGATGATGGTTTAGAGAATCTTCCTCCTGATGAGTTTCCTGCAGTGAATGAGGATATTGTAGAAGAAGTGCTTGAGCAGTTGAGCAAATACAGATTGGCTACATTAGACAAGGTAGCCGAATCATCCCAAGAGAATGATTTGATAAAAATCCTTGTCACTTATGACAAGGGGAAAGGAGCTACTTCCACTAAAGTAGAGAAAGTAAGAATTCCTCGAGTTGCATCTGAGTGGATTAATGTCCTTCAGCAAGGACGCATGCCACCCTCAGATTTGTCCACACCGTTAGCAGTAGGATTTGGTTTGTACTGAAATATAACCTGGGAAAAATCACAATGGGAACTGGAGACAGAAAAATTAAAGAGGATAATTGAGGAATAGGCTTGTCAGCTTGAGCAGAAAATAAATAAAATTGCAGTACTGGAGAGGAGAATTGAGCAGATGACAGAGTTGATTCCTGCAGCAATGGCGTGTAGGTCACCTTCCCCAGTATATGCATTGTTCCTTAAAGAACAATTTGTTAATTTTCAGTTGACAAGGATTGTTGAGGGATTAAATCCTTCCATTACTACACCTCATGAGTTCTATGATGCCTTCCGGTCAGCACCTATGCCCATTAAGAATCTCCTATGTGAGTTATATCTACACAATCTAGCTGTGCCTGACAACAGAGAATGGAATTCACTCCTTTATGTAGGAGATGTGCAGTTGAGGAAGTTATGTCCTGGCTTCAAAATGAGATCAGTAGAGAGCACCAGGCTCTCCCATGTAATTTCTAGACTAGAGTTTGATATTATAGAGTTTGATCTTCATGGATATCTGGATCTATGTTCTACATAGGTCCTGATCAAGTAACCTGTAGATGTGTCCACGGAGATGAGACCTATGACATCCTTCAGGCATGTCATGATGAGCCGTGTGGTTTCCACTTTGCGGGCAAACAAACAACATACAAAGTATTGACAACCGGTTATTATTGGCCTATATTACACAAAGATGTAGCTAAGCATACCAGACATTGTGATTGATGCCAAAGGATGGGACATCCCACAAAGACTGATGAAATGCCCTTGAAACCACATGTGGTGGTAACACCATTTGAGAAGTGGGGTATCGACTTTGTCAGCCCCATTGAGCCATCTTCACATGGAAAGTATTATATCTTAGTATGCACTGATTACACCACAAAATGGGTTGAAGCAAAAGCAATGAGGCATGCAAGGGACCATAAAGTAGCAGAGTTTCTGTATGAATTTATTTTCACTAGGTTTGGAGTTACTAGAGAAATAGTAACTGATCAAGGGGCGCAATTCACCTCTAACCTTATTGTTGAATTAATGAAAGAATACACAGTGAGGCATGGTAAATCTTCACCATACCATCCTCAGGCCAATGGGTAGGCTGAGATCACAAACCAGGAGATAGAGGCCATTCTGACCAAAATAGTCGCCATCCATAAAAAGGATTGGGCTACTCGACTTCCTAAAACCATCTAGGCTTACCGCACAACTTGGAAAACCACTACTGGATTCACTCCATTTGAGTTGGTCTATGGAAAATGTGCATCCATGCCTATCGAGTTTCACCATAAGACTCTCAGGACGACATTGGAATTGGATATTAACCTCAACAAAGCACAAGAAGATAGGCTCCTACAGCTCAATGGACTAGATGAATACAGAAAATCTGCACTTCATAACATAGAAGTGATACAACAACAACGAAAGAAGTGACACGATCGCTTTATAAAAGATAAAAAGTTTTCCATTGGTGACTAGGCATTGCTCTATAATTCATGGTATCAGCATGCTCCTCAAAAGTTTCAAACCCGCTGGTTGGGACCCTATGAAATAGTTTCAGTATTTGATAATGGTGTCGTTCAACTCTCTACAATTGATCCTGTCAGATTCAAAATCCTTGTCAACAGGCATTGATTAAAGATATATCACAAGCTTGCAAGTCGTCAGGACTTCCTGCAACAGTTTTAGCAGCCCTCAGACAATGTTCTTCCTGTAGCATATGCATCTGGGTCTTCCACCCAGATTTCTGCCAAGCTGTGATTTTATTCCAGCTTCCATAATAAACACTTCACTTCAGTGATTTTCTTTCTTCGTAATAAAAACCCGCATCACCTTCTCTCTTCCACATGTCCGCACCTTAGCATCACTCCATCAATGCATGTCGCCTAGCATTACACTCTTCCTGGAGCACATCAGGTCATTAACGCATACTTTTGCACATAAATTATTTTATTTATTTCTTGTTTTGAAATGAGTGTATTTTTATTTTTCTATTCTTGCACGCGCCGACCTGGTGGGACTAATTCCTTGTACTTAGGTGGGGGGAGGGGTTAGTTATTTAATTCATGCTTGTTTTAATATTTCCAAATTTAGCAAGCGAAAAGGCAAAATCTTTATTTCTTTCTTGTCTTTTCATGGTGACCGCCGTTATGTGAAAGCTTAGCTGTCACTCAGTGATTAAAGCCATCATGACTTAATAGTTGATTTGAAAGAAAATTAAAGTAAGGATCACATAATAACGAAAATATTGCGACGTGTTTGGGTGGTGAACCTTAACATGCACGAATACATTTATGAAAATCATTCAAAGTAATGCTTGCTTGCTTAAAATTAATTACTATCCTGTACTTCAGATTTTCTCGGAAAGCAAAAAAAAAAACATCTTGCGTCCGAATGAAACCCAGGCATTACAAAGTTGCCACAGGAAGGGGAAAAGTGGTCAAAAGACATTGATTTGCGTTTGGCTAGGGCACAATTTACCTTGCATAGTCACCCATAGTTAGTGATTGACAGGAAGTAGGGCATTGCGAGAATGTCATTACCTATGGATTTTTTGCAGCTGGCCACATTTATAATATCTTACTTCACCCGTGAGGGATGTTACAAGTACCTGCATGGACTTCACTTCAAAATTCTAAGCGCTCTCCACCATGAAAATAGGCCAGTAGACTTACCTAGCTTTCTTTTTAATATTTTGAAAAAGTAGGCATCTCTTGTTCAGTCAAGGAAAGCACAGTCCATTTCCCACCACTATTTAATTAAGTTAATTGTAGAAAGGGAGTTGATTAAACAATCAATTAGGACCTGGGAGGAATTCTTGGCTATGGAAGATTTGGCACCTAGGGTGGTTGGTCCGAGAGGCCAGGGTGTAGGTAGTAGGGTTTATACAGCAATAGGAGTTCATAAAGTAATCCATAAAATAGAACCCATTCCTGAAGCATCCTCTACTAGACCTACCTTAACTAGGAAAAGAGCCTGTAATGACAACACTCCTATTTCTGATGACAAGGAAAGAAAAACTAGAAAAGCTGATGCCACCCCTGACACTTCAATATCTGAAGAAACTAGGCCTATTATTATAAAAGGAAAAGAGAAAACCCTAAATACAGATGAAATGACTCTAGAATAGCAGCTATCTGATAATGAAAATATAAATCAGATGTCTGAGGAACCCTTGCCTTCTTTCAAGGAAGCAACACCAGAAGATCCTCCTGTAGCCATTATAGGGGAGGTGTCCACCAAAATGAAACGCAAGGAACCTATGAGCTCTTCTCAGACCCCTGTGAGGAAAAGTCCTAGACTTTCTGCTAGTACTAGTAAAGAAAGCAAAACCCCTGATTCAACTATAAATGTTGAATCCTCCGAGTCTGCAGAAAATTCCTCTTCAGAGGCAAAGGATTCAAACAGAACAGATGGTGATACCCTAGCCCACGTTATGGATGAGGAAGTGCAAGTTGATCCGCAAATAGAATTCATCCTTGTAGAAAGTGACAAGGATTCTATAGAAACAGAGGGATTTTGCAATGATCCTAGTCAAGATTTTGATGATGGTTTAGAGAATCTTCCTCCTGATGAGTTTCCTGCAGTGAATGAGGATATTGTAGAAGAAGTGCTTGAGCAGTTGAGCAAAGACGGATTGGATACATTAGCCAAGGTAGATAAATCATCCTAAGAGAATGATTCGATAAAAACCCTTGTCACTTATGACAAGGGGAAAGGAGCTACTTCCACTAAAGTAGAGAAAGTAAGAATTCCTCAAGCTGCATCTGAGTGGATAATGTCCTTCAGCAAGGACCCATGCCACCCTCAGATTTGTCCACACCGTTAGCAGCAGGATTAAGTTTGTACCGAAATATAACCTGGGAAAAATTACAATGGGAAGAGACAGAAAAATTAATGAGGATAATTGAGGAACAGGCTTGTTAGCATGAGCAGAAAACAAATAAAATTACAGTACTGGAGAGGAGAATTGAGCAGATTACAGAGTTGATTCCTGTAGAAATGGCGTGTAGGTCACCTTCCCCAGTCTATGTTTTTTTTCTTAAAGAACAATTTGTTAATTTTTAGTTGACAAGGATTATTGAGGGATTAAATCCTTCCATTACTACACCTCACGAGTTCTATGATGCCTTTCGGTCAGCACCTATGCCCATTAAGAATCTCCTATGTGAGTTATATCTACACAATCTAGCTGTGCCTGACAACAGAGAATGGAATTCACTCCTTTATGTAGGAGATGTGTAGTTGAGGGAAATTATGTCCTGGGTTCAAAATGAGATCAACAGAGAGCTCCAAGCTCTCCCATATCGAAGCAGTGAGGTTGACACACCCCTTATGCTAAGGCCTAAAGTTCAAAGCTCTAGGCGGACATTCCTTGAATGGATTTCAATCACACTGAATCCTAGTGGAGCTTGCAAGGTTCTTCCAGTCAGAGAAGAGGGGTATGCAGATTGGGAACAACATTCTTCACAAGATGTTGAGGCCACAATTTCATCTTGTAAGCAACGGTGGATGAGGATGCCCCACAACTTAAAATTTAGGGAGCTCCATTCTCCACAAAATTTAACCCTGCTACTCGCCGTGTTCCATGGTATATAATGATGGGCCGCACATAGCTACATTAATGGATGCCTTTATGGTTTCAACCTCCAATCTTCCTACATTCATTGCTGGCAGTCAATGAGAATGTAGAAGAGCATGATATGGTTAAGGAAAGACAGAGGTGGGACAAACTTTGAAAAAGCCATGGATACTTTAATCATGTTGTGGATGAACCAGGGGAGAAGACCGCCGGTGACCTGAGGCTTAGAGAAAGGATCTGAAACTTCATGATTGCTAGGGACCAGCAATAGTGCAGTTGGGGGGAATGACGAGCCTCCCAAAAGGCCATCTTTTCCATGTGATTACTTTCCTTTTTCAGCATTTTGTTTTCAGAAGAAGAAGACTTTAAACTTATGGTTTGTATATATTTTTATATGAAAGGACATAAGTAGGTAAAATGGATGGTGAAAACATAATGTATTTTCCTAAAAGTTAATGGATAGAAGTTGCAGGATATAAGTGATTGCATGATTGAATAGATAATCCTTTTCCCTATGCTATGTTATGGGTAGTTTCCTTCTTGTAGCCAAATGATGTGCAAGAATATTGAATGAAATCTCACACTTCTTTCTTAGTATTAAATGATAAAATATCTTTATGCATCAGAAGTTATGTATACTAACCATTTTGTAGGAGTCAAGTTATGGCACATTCAGGAATTCTAGCATGGTGTTGAAAGGGTCAACGTCGGCCGTTACCTCTAGGAGCGCCAGCATAAAATAGGGAATTAAGTAAGAGGTTAAAGATCAGTGTGTTGCAGAACTCTTGCAGAGGAACAAGTCAATTCAGTTCCTAAGAAGACACCGCGCGTAGATCTAGAACCACTGCATGCTACATCCTGGGAAGAACTTGAAGACCTACATTTGCTGTTTGAGATTTCTGTTATGAGCACGATGTATCCATTTGTGATCCTCATTAATGGAGTGATCCTAGATTTAGGTTGTAGTGTAGTTCCTCCTTAAATAAGTGGATTTCTGTAGTTCGACAAGAGAGTAGAAGAAGAAGAAGAGTTAATTGATGTAATTTCTGGACTAGAGTTTGATATTGTAGCATTGTTTATTTTCGAAGTATTTTTCCTCCGTGAATGAATAGAGTGCAGAATTTGAGTTTCAGTCTCTTATCATAGTTGCATTTCTATTCACTCATCCAAGGGGGCCCACTTGGTGAGTGAATCATTTTATTAGATTAGAAGTTATTTCTTTACTCCTTAAGAAGAAGATAGAACTTTGTTGTTCCTGCAGCCACTAGTAACAAAACTAGTGCTTTGTTCCTGCAGCATAGGCGAGCAGAGTAAACCCTGCTCGTAATTACTATTTTCATAGCATAATTGTATTCAATTGAGATAGCATAGATTTCTGAAGCATAATGTATTTCAATTTCATAGGTTTAGCCATGAGAATGAAGGAAGTTTGAAGCATATTCTTTGCGAACACCATTCCAAGTTTACGTCCCTGGTCGATAACTAAATGAGACTAAATAATCTACTTAACAGCCATTTAGGGTGTCCAATCCTGAAATAGCAGTCCAATTCTATGTGTTTCTAAGACAATTGTTTGGCCAAGCATCCATGCTTTAAGGATTAGTTTTTTATCCATAAAGGGAAAATTTTTAAGTGCTTGAAAACTATTTTGAATGTGCGTGTGTGCTAAAAGTGAGTAGAGTGTATGCCCCCACGTTAAAGTCATTGCTAACACTTTAAGAGGAGCAATGGTTTTAACAGAAACATAAACAACTCTACGAATTACATTTCCACTGTGAGATGCTCCCAAAGGAAGACAAATCAAGGGAAATAAAAAGACAAACATACATAAAAAACACAAGAGGGATCTATCTAATGTGGGGTTAGTATGATCATAAGATAACATGTACATAGAAATATGATATTATTGCAAATGAATTGACATCATTCCCCAAAGAAAGTAGAACTACAATCACAAAGGAGGAAAGAATACTTAAGAGTTACGAAGAAGAATCTTTTCGGACCACAACATGGAGACCAAAAAGAATTAGTGCTACCATGTCGTAGATCCAAGAAGACTATACAAGGAAAACAATTACAAACAATAGCACAAGTACATGACATGAAAAAACATATAGAAGAATATAGATACATATAGAGGAATTGTACAATAGATTTGAGTCCTTTATCACCTGGCACCAATAAAGTAACAAGGGTCGTATAAAGGAGTCTAACAAACATTTAGCAAATACATTATGGGAGAAGCACATTACAATATGCAAACACAAAAAGGGCTACCATAAAAGATAAGCCAATCAAGCACATTGCCGACCCTCCCCATCTTGGTTTATGTTATTGATGGAAGGTGGGAAACTCGCAAGAGGGACTATATCCAATACAGTAGGAATGATAGCCAGTTCCAAACAAGGATCCTCTTGAGAATCGCAATGCTTGATACTAGGTGTAATTGTTAATTGAGTTGAAAGCATATGAGGTAAATCATTATCAAGATCAATGGTCTCATATTCATCACTAAGATCAATAGGAGAATCAAGAGTGTCCTCCTCATCAAGGTTGATTGAAATGGGTTCCAAGATGCGAATAGGATCATCATACTCATTCTTCTTAACATCATTATGAATATTAACATCTAATGCATCAGGCATGGGTTGGTCGAAAGTAGGTAATGAGTTTTGAATAACAGAAGCACAGGCTCTAGCATTAGCTCTACGCTTCTTATGACGTTCATTAGTAGATTTGTTACGTTTAGCTTTGCTTACCACATGTTGAGAACTAGGAGGAATGACCATAGTTTCCTTCACAGGTTCTATGGGAGGATTCTAAATAGGTTGCGATGAAACAGTAGAAGTTTGAGTAGTAAAATTAGAAATAATTGATAAAGGAGGTATGGAAGGTGTAGGCAAAAGACCACGGTTAGGATCTATCTGATGCATACTTAACTCAATAATTTTGCGATGTTTGTAAGCTTGATATGAGCGAAAGAGATGATCAGGGTGAGGAGGACATGAGTTAGGTAGTGAAGGCCAAAAGAAATCAAGAGTAGCGCAATCTCTAGGCCTAGAAGGTGCATACAAACTATGATTAATCTTTTTTACTTCTCCATTATGAATGAACTTAAGACATTTATGAATGGGAGAAGCAATAGCATGTATAGCAGTTATCCAAGGTAAACCAAATTTTATTTGAAATTGATCAAAAGTAGGGATAATGTTGAAGGTAGTGTCTACAACTTTACCACAAAGTTCAACAGGTAAATTGATAGAACCAAGTGCAGGATAAAGAAAGCCATTACAAGTTTGGATCCATGCATCAGATGGATTATAATAATCACATTGTAGGCCTTTCATAAAAAGATTTTCCTTAGTAATGACATTTATTAAAGATGTGGGATCACCTAGACAACCACGAGTAGGTATCTTAGCAATCCTAGCATAGATATAAAGGGGACCATCGAGAGCTTTAATCATTTTAGAATCATCAAAGGTAATTAAAAGTTCCCTAGGTCGCTTATCCTTAGTTTGTTTTTTTATGTTTAGGTGGAATTGGAAGCGGAAGTGGAGGTGAAGGATCTTGAATAGTAAGTTGAGATGGCACAACACTCTCCACATGATTAACAATATGATTAAGATCATCCATCTTTGAATCGTAAATGATATCCACATAAGATGGTTGAGCTATAGTATTTGTATCATGTGTAGGTAAAGGATTGGTATAGATTTGAAGGTTTTGATTAGGAGGAGAAATAGATTTATTCCCATTACCATCAAAATTATCAACAGTTAAAGCTTT
>MU226151.1:301813-334613 GCA_018584345.1 Thuja plicata | reverse complement strand
ATTTTAATTTATTAATTTTGAATGTAATTGAAAGAACATGCAAGATCTAGCATAAACATGTAAATCTAACACCAAAAAGAAAGAGTTGTCTATCGCGGGTTCACCAAAATGTAAAGGAAGAAAAATGTTTCTTTTGTTTTATTTAGTTTTATTAGGGTTTGATTGTGTATTCCCTAACCTTTACATTTAAATTGTATTTGTATTGAAATATGATTATGAGGAAGATAAGATATTCCTCTTTTATTTCCCAAATGCACAAATGAAGGATCCAAGTTGATCAATCCAAGAGAAGGATTAATGCACAAATGAATCAATCATTTGGAAATGAGATAAGAGAAGAGGATCTTAAATTATGTTAATTGAATATATAGATATGATATATGATAGTAATTAAAGAAATAGGAGAAATGTACTAACCTTAAATAATTGTAGATCAAAGAATGCTATTTTTGAGGTATGTACTTTGTTTCTGGAAAAAATGAAGTATGATCCAGAATCGGAATGCAGAGACGAAAAAAACCTAGAAATCATTTTCCGATCCGACACCGTCTTATGAAAAAGGTCGACCTTGACCCACAAATGTCAACCCTGACCCAATAATGTCAACCTTGACCTGCATAGGTCCGATAGAGAATCTGTTTGCGGAGCTCGATAGAAAGCCGAAAAGGGTATCCAGATCTGAGTCCAAATCCGTAGTCCTGAACCTGTACCTACAATAAAAAGAGGTTTGTTTGTTGCGGGGAGGGGTTTGCCTTGGTGAAACCCCAATTTTGGAATTAACCTCAAATATACGTAATTGAAATTGCAGAAATAAACAAAGTAAATGCATAAATTCACCTTGCTTGTAAAAGTTCGTGTGGAGGATTTGAATCCTTCAATCAACAAGTATATAAGTACCAATGGATCTAGAATGTGAAATGTATAATGTAGGATGTCTTCAATTTCTTGCTTGTAGATCTCCAACTTTTTGCAAAGACTGACATCCAGAAACTGTGGGACCCCAGGATCTGAACCCTGGGTCGAGGTTGAGGTTGACCTTGACCTAGGTCAGGGTCAAGGTTGACATAGACCAGAAAGGTCGACCCTGACCTTGTGGTCCAAGTTCTCAGGTTTGCAGTCCAAAATGCAAAAATCAGGTTGGAAGGAAGTGAAAAGAGGGGCAAAACAGGGGGGAAAGCCAGGTCTAAATCAGGAACCCACTCAAGGTTCTTGATATGAACCCAAACCACTTACTCGAAAGGCTAAACAAGTCTATAATGGAAGTGCTTCCATTTTCCGACTATACACATGTAAAACCTTATTGAAACTTTATTCTTTTTCTTTTTATTGAATCCAAAAATGTTATAGCCATTCATAAATATCACCCTTATTTTATCTCTTTTTCATCAATTATTTTCTTAACCTAGACTAAATACTTTGTCATATTTAATAAGAAATCTCTATGTATCCCGATTTGGGTGGATTCCCTTAGCTTTTCCTTTCCATGTTCAAAATCTTTAACATCAATTTGAAAATCCTTGGGCTTTTTTATGTGTGATGAACAAAATATGTTTTTATTAGCTTGACCCATAAGAGTGTTTGTGTCGAGTTAGATCCTTTCAAGTATTTCAAGGAGATAATTAACAACCAAATTAGGTAGATGAGATACAAACATTGCATTATCTATTAGAGATTTGTCAATATTATGGAGTGGGTGCTATAGATATCGAGTATTTTTACTTGATGAAGAATCATACATTTGATTTTGTTTCTCTTCCTCAGGGTATAATGGTAATTTGGTGTAAGTATTAAATAGTATCAATCATGTCTTGATGTTAAGTTTTTTTACAAGTTGAGGGTTTTGACTACTTCAAGATATTTCCCCTTGTAGTCAATATGGATCCATTCATTCTGATAATCTTACTTGATAAATTTTAGGGATAACCCACTTTACAAATTGATTTAAAGAGTGATTTCTTGAATAGTGATTGCCATTTGCAAATGTACATAAAGAAATTCCTAGATTTGTGTAGAACTTTTCCCATATTTTAAGGATATAATTATTTCTATATTATCATTAAGCCCCTTAGGATTTATATGATAAGGTTGGTTAGTTTCAAATTGATTCTATTCTCTCACATTGCACATCTAATCACATCTTACGTATATTCCATAACACGGAGATGACCTTATAATACTAGTCTTCAATGCATACAATTTGATTATCAAAAGGAATTCTCCATCTATGCTTTATAATATGCAACACTCTTTGGGTGAAAGTGATGGTGGAAGAACAAGAGGAAAAGTATTAAGAACAATTACAAAAAATTGACATTTTAAAATTTTATGCAAAATGTGATGGTAGAGGCAAGGCATGTGAACAATTTTGCAAATTCCATCTAGCCAATAAAACACTGGGAACAAAACATTGTTGAATTACTCATGCTCATTTGCCAAAAGATTGTTTTCCCTGATTTTTAATTGAAATTTTGAAAAACCCCTAACAAAAATTTGAAAGATGAATTAGAAAAGAGAAAAAGAGCCTAAAATTATATTTTGAACATTCAAACACTACAGTCTATAACTAGCCATCACACCTTAGTGTGCAATGGGAATGTCGTAGAGTTATGGAAAGGTCATTTAAACTTATTTGTCCCTTTTTCACTCCTTCTCATCCTCTCTAGATGATCTCCTTATCTTTGTATCAATATATCTGACCATCTATATATCTTTATAACTCTTCCTCTCTATCTCTCCCTCTCTATGTCTCCCTCTATATCTCCCTAGATCTCTTCCTATCTTTACCTCTTGATCTATCTCTAATTCTCTATCTATTTTTCCTCATCCTCCCACTTTATATTCATCTATATCTCTATCCAACTATATCTCTCTATAACCCCCTTCCTATACCTTTTAATCTTTAGATCTCTATATTTCTTCTATCATCTCTCCCTCTATATGTATCTCTATCTTGTCGGCTCTCTATCACTCTCTATGCCTATATATCTCCCCCTTTCTACCTCTTTCTATTACTTTCTACTTAAATATTTATCGTTATATTTATCCCTCTCTCATTCTCTATTTATTTTTTATATATATTTAGATCTTTCATCTGCACTCTCCCCCCTCTCTCTCCTCTCCATGTCTGTCTTCCTCTCAATCTCCATCTCCACACCTCTCTCTATATCCTTACACTATATATTGCTCTTTCTTTTTCATCCCTCCCTCTTTCTATCCCTATCTCTCCCTCTTCTCACACACAAACACCCTAGCTTCCCCCTCACACACACACACATAGATTTGTGTAAAAATATTTAAGGTGAACTGGTTGAGTGAGATTTCTTATATTAGCAAATCCATTTCTGAAGTAGTTGAACCTGTTTTTACGTGTTTCAAAATTGAATGTTTTATGTCAACCTCGTTAACTTGAAAATGAAATTACTTTAAAACGTAATTTTTCTTTTTGACCCTTGCGTGAAGTAATTTTACATATTTTCACTCCTATTTTAAGTTTACCATATTCCATGAATAAACACTGTTACTAAAGTACAAAAAATAAAATCATATACATGCCGGCAGTAATGATAGATGTTTTCCATTGATCACATAGTTTCATAGAAGTGACTTAGGAAATTAAGACAACATCAAAAGTGTTTTGCATATACCTAAGTGTAAGAAGAAGATGGCAGCTCTAAGTTGGAAATTTGTCATTTTCCTGAGATCCCAATGGTGACTCTGCCCCATTGATGAAAATGGCAAACACCCTCGGGAACAGGGGAGGCGGGTTCCCATTGAGAGCTAGTTTTTAGTGTGTGTAGAGTGTGAAGAGTGACGCTGGGATGATAATAAGTACTTGGACAATGACATGGGCTCATGTAGCCCAAAAACATGAGATTTGAGATGCCTGTACATTGCCATGGCACATGGATGTCTCATTTTCTTGTTAGCCACCGCATATTTAGTATTTAATAATCTTATAAATTATTTTTTAATAATAAAAAATATATATTTTCTATAAATTTTAAGATGATTTTGTATGTGAAATGTAACATTATTTTTTTGTTGAAATATTTGGATTTAAATAAATTTATTTATTTTTAGCTTAAATTTGACGATTGACTTTATTTTTTTCAATAACTATTAATTTGAAATTATTTGATTAAAGATAGCTTATTTTAATTTGACTTTATTTTTGAATGTTCTATAACGTCTAATATTAGAGTGTTTTATAAATTAAACTTTATTCTTTCATACACATTTTATCAAGGAAAGTATAAAGAGAATAAATACTTTCAAAGAATTAACTGTTAGGGTGTTGTATGATAAGCCTACCAGTGTATAATATTATTTCGTTTTTCTTAAAAAAAATCTGAAATTATTTAATGATTATATTTAATGACCATCCTAGAGTATTTGTCTCACCCACTTATAATTTAATTTGTATAACAAGTTTTTTAAATAAATGTTTCACTCATTTTGGTTGAGTCAAAAATATAGTTGACTTTAAAGTATAATTTATTTTTAATTGTATTGTCTTAGTTAATATTGAGATGCCACTTATTGTAAACTTAACATAATCTAGTCAACTATAAAATTATATTATCACATTTCTTCCTTTCTCAAATGAGATTGGAATAATAATATGATTTTTTTTTTGATAATAATATCAAAAATATTTAAAAAATAAAATAGTTTTTGTGTGTAAATAATGCACATACATTAAATATTTATCATATTGTATTTTATAAGAAAATTAAATAACAATTACAACAAAAGTATTAATATATACCCTATTTGTGTAAATTATAAAATAATCTATAATTATGTAATTAATATTTTCTTTTAAATCTTAAAATACAAAAATAAAATACAAATATTATTAATGTAGGGAGTAAATATACAATATATTAGAAAAATACTGAACGAGAGAAAATTGAACCTTAGAGATTGTAAATGCATCATGAAATCATCCAAACCTTAGTAGAAGATCCTAGTAATATTCAAGTTGTCTCTATTGTAAATGATAGGCATGGAAGAGAGAAGTATTTAATTTTTTTTGGTAAATAGTAGTTATAAAAAAAAATTTGGTAAGAAATAGTACTAATGTGACTTATTAGTTATCTGAATTATTCAAAATACAATTATACTACAATAATTTATATTTTAAAAAAGAAAAAATATTATAATTTGAAATTTTAATAGTTTTTATTAATCCCCTCCCTTATGTAAGAGACTAATGTTTTCAAATTACTTATTATAGTTAATTGTCATTTTAGAAACTGTGCCAACTACTATATCCTATGCTTAATGATACGATTTCACTAAATTAATATTTTTCTTAATTGTGATTTTTTCTTATAGGTTTTCAATATTTTTACTTTAAGTTTTATATTTTTTATTTAAATTTGAAAAACACGCTAGTAAATATGGTTCCACGTGCTTGTCTTTCCTTCCACGCTTTTTATACATGTATGGAGGTGACACTCTGAAAACATTGCACGTGTCTTGTATGTGCTTTGACATTTTGGCTACATGGTAAATACGACCTTTCTATTTCTTAAAAATTCATCTGTGCAAAATCAAAGTTGAATTCTATATTGTAATGAAATTTGTAGTGCGAGTGCCTCTTGAGCATGCTCAGTCCGGGCATAACCAGCAATCATTGCAGTCTACGAAATGGCATCTCTGTATTTTTCAAGCATTTCATCAAACACTTCTTGTGCATCCTCAACACATCTACAATTTCAACCCCCGGTTGTTGTTTCTGAAGCCATTCAAGGATTAAAGGTCAAGACCGAGCCCGATATGGATGCCCCTATTTCCTCTTCTGCAGACACCAATTATGAAACATATGGACTGCCAATTGTTGACCATTCCTCACATTCCAGTTGATAAAAAGATTGTCCTATCTATAATGTTGAACATGACTGGACCAACAGTAAAAGACATGAATGCAATGCATAAAACAGAAGCATGGGATTATATGAGATCTGAACCTATTCTTGAAGGTTAGTTGATACTACCGTAGTTCCCTTGTAAAAAGTTGTCTTGATGTAACATTACTTTTATATTTCAATATTGAACATCCCTCTTGTAATTAGATTTGTTTCGTTGTGTATTTTTATTTTCTACTCTGGTTTGATCAGTTAAAAAAGTATCTTTTGTAGATAAAATTGAAATATCACTCCAAATGTTCAATCATGCTCCAGATAGCATACCGCTGGAATTTACATTGTTTTTAACTATAATTTACTTGTAATAAATCAATCTATTTCATAATATTTACTATTATAAGTGTGTGGGCCATGGTAGTCTCTATATATATGCCCTACAGAGGGTGTCTTTTTCTTGCATTACTGATGTTAGTTTCCTTCCAATTTGGTCATACAGGTCAACATTTAACGCTGAATTCTAATTTTATTTGGATTTTATTATTTGTATTAAAGCTTTGAGTATGTCTGTTCTACGTTTGTTAGTAGTTGTAACAGGGATGGGTATTACGTTTTGCAAATTGAAATCCCAAAGCAAGCAATGACCAAATCTTTGAAATTTGAAGAAGTGAGTTCGGATCCAATATTGCAAAGTCGATACACATAGATGAAGCTAATGTGCATAGCCATGAAAATATGGAAGAACTACGCTTGTCAATGTTGCGACATTAAATTTGCCACATTTTCTTCATCATTCGAAGCACCATCTCCTTAAAGGCTGTTGTTCTTCTTTAAATCAAATTGGCCGAAAACCGTTGAATTTTTCGGGAATATTTTTGCCCGGTTTCACTGTTTCAAATTTTGACCTTCTTGCTTGGAGAATGAGTACAATCTGCTCAGTGGTTTGGATTCTCTATAGATTGTGTGATGCCTGGGGAAAGATCATGCATTTCAGAATGGAGTGGAGGTCTGTAATTTGATGATGGAGTACATGTCAGGTGGCAGCTTGGCGGATCTTCTGATTGGGGAAACATAGAGGAATCGGTGATCAAGGGATTCACCCGTGGAATTCTCCTAGGATTGGATTACCTCCATAGGAAAGGGATTGTGCAATGTGATATTAAGGCAAAAATGTGCTTTTGGGTGGCCCATGGGAAATAAAGATTGGGGATTTTGGATCTTTCATGAGGGCAGAGGAAAGGGGATTTCAATATTTTAGGGGATGCCATTGTGGATGGCTCTGGAGGTTTTGAATGGGTGGAACACAGGTCGACTTCTGATATTTGGTCTCCCCTCTCTCCCACCAATAATTTGGAATTTGAGAGGCCACATTGGGATTCTTGTTCTTCTAGCCTTTCTCAGACTGTTCTAATTTTGGCCCTGGACATTCTGAGTCCTGGTTCATAAGTTCTGGTTAAGAGGCTTTCTCCCATAGACAGAAGGATGGATAAGTCATATGAGGTGTTAGATAGTCGGTGCTCTTATCTTCTAATACACGTGTAAAGTGGCATTAAAACTAATGCATTCTGACAAACGACCAAGATTGTTTCAATGGCAGTCATTGTCGTCTCAAGCAGCTACCACCATTGGATGCACAAAATAGGTCGGGGCTTTCCAAAATGGAAACGTCTGTTGCGTAATAATAACTAGCAATCGTACCTGAGCGTGCAATGGTTACGCCTTTTTTTATATGTTATTTTCATTTTGTTCTATTTCTATTGTTTGTCATAATTGTGTTATTATAATTTTGAATAGTGATAAGTAGTAACATTTATTTGTAATCTTAGTTGCAATAAATTACTCATACGTTAATATCTAGTGTGTAATGGGTATGCCAAAGAGGTGGGATGGTCTATAATTTGTGTAGTATAAGATGTGAATTGGTAGGACATTTAGCAAATGGTGTTGTTTGTTTAACAAAGATTTCAGTGGAGAACTGCTAGCTTCAAATCAACTATGTATCTACCTACAAAAATCTAAACAACTAAAATTAAACCTCTGAATGAAGAAGATAATTATGGTCCACTACTAACTATCTCATATTATATTTGCAATATAAAAATAGAGTGAGAGAGGAAGTGGGAGAGAGATGAAGATAGTGAAGATGTAGAGATTGATATTGAGTGATAAAGAGAAATATAAGGAGATACAAAGAGGGAGAGAGGGAAAGAGATAAAATTGTGGTTTAAAAAAATGTTTATGGAAAATTATGACTTTTCCCCCAATTTCTACAGGTTATTTCTAACCACAATTGTATTTCTTCGAGTTTCATGTGTCAAATTTGAAAGGAAGAATAACATCCTCTTTTAATTCATTCAACACAAGAAGATTAATCAATCAACATTTTATCACTAAAAATATGTTCACTTATTTGGGTAACCCCAACAAAAAAAACTTTCCTATCTACTCAATGATCTAAATTGAACCATATTGTGCAGGTTTTATATTCTAAGAAGACTATTATTGTTTCTTTTTACACAAGTTTACTTAGGCCATGTCTCCATGAATCCAATGCTCAATCTTGTGTACTACATTCACAACGATTACAACATGCATATAATTTAACACCAATATCTACACCCACGCCATCTCATAGGTTTGACACTTAATGACCCCCATCCTACATCTCGTTTGCATATTTCACCATGTATCTTTTTCTACCCCTATGTGTCTTTCAAGAAGGTATTTGATTTGAGAAGAAATAAAATCTGAATTTGATCTTTAAAGCGTAAGTAATTTATGTTTTGAAGGTATTTGACGCTTTTTCCCTTTAGCTCCTTTTGGAAAACTGAAGTTTCTGTTTTAAGAAAAAGAGGAGTGTTTTAGCTTGGTCATTTCATCTAAAAAGCATGAACTCTTTTGAATGTTTGGACATGAGTTTGATCGGGCACAATTTTGTTAAGTTGTAGCCACTATGGGCACTTTTAAATTAGTTACACCATCTCAAAATGGTACTTTATCACTTAAAATTTCATTTCTCCTTCTAAGTGCAATTTCATGGTATATTTGCCAACTTTGGCACACTTAAAGTTGCAATTACTAAATGTTTTCTTACTTGTCACATTTTTACCTCTCTACAACTTTAGTTACCATTTTGGGATGACATTACCATAGAAAGGTGAAACTTCCTTTACTTTAAATTGCCTTCTTACTGGTTGCAGTTTTCCAATCACTCAACCACTTAATTATCATTCTATGTTCTCAATGCCCCTTTAAAAGTGTGTCCTTTTCACTTAAATGAACCTAGTTCTCGTGCCGCACTTTCTCCTACTGTCAGCAACTAAGTGACAACTTATCCTTAGTCTCTACCTCACAAAGTTGAGGTCACGACAGGTGGCTCCCCACCACCTGCTGAACACATTGGGTATGACTTCAAAATGCTCAGTTTGGCTCCTACTGGCGGGAAATCAGAAAGGTTTGCAGGCTCGAGCTCTATATTGCAGACAGGATCCAATCTTTCCAACATGTCCGTGAAGACGAAATTTCTGGCCTCATCCGTTTGTTATTCAAGAATTCGCAGCGAGAGATAACAACAGACATTTACAACTTGACAAAGCACAACGACGATATGAGATCAGAGAGCACAGAAGCGATAGGAGATTTCCAAATTTACAGTACTCTTCTTTGCTTATGCTCGTCTTCTCCCTTTCTTCTATTCTTTTTTCCTCTTCATCTACTCGAAGTGGCATATGCCAATGATGACATTCTGAAAAATGAAATATTTTTTTGTGTGTTTTTTAAATTTTGTTTTACTGTTTTCTGGTTTTTCAATCGCCACTATTTGCCTAGTTTGTGCATGAAGAATTTTGCTACCAACAAAGATCTATGACAACCAAATTACATTTTAGCTAGAACTCATTTCATAAATGGAAAATACAAAAGTAATTATGGAGCAGATGTGGAGAGCCTGCTAGCGTATGACAAACCATACAACACTGAAAAATGTTCGGATAAATAAAATATGGTCAAAGCATTATTAAAGGTTGCCTCTATGGATAGGGTAGACCTATTTATTTCAAGTGAAGGCGTTCAAGAAATTCAAATCTGTTGCGGGCAGTGAAAAGGAAAATGACAACTAAAAAGTAAAAAAGAAAAAATCTAACGGATGACAGTATTTCAATGATAGTCATTCTCTCTCCACATTTACCCACGGTTGATTGAAAAAAATAACATGGTCTTTCTCATATAGAAACGCCTTCGACCTAAAAATAGTACTTTATTTCTATATTAACATAATTTTCCAATAAAAAATAATATTCAAATAACTCAATGAAAACATTACTCTCAACTTATACCAATAGAGACACATAAATGCACTTCAATAATGATCCAACTATTACGGCATCCAAGAGCAATTAAATGCACTTGAATGGATTTGGTTGAACAAATTGATAAAAAAAAATCATCAAAACCAGTGGACTGTAACATTAATCTTGACCGAGGCACAAAAAGTAAACACCGCGTGGGGAAATACAACTGGTTTGAAGCTACTCAAACGGCGCCATTGATAGAGACTAAATTGATCTTGACTTCCCCAAGTAAAACTTATCCTCTCACATTCCGTCATTTAAATACCACATTTTTTCCTAATACATACATCAACATTTTCTCTGCCAGCATTTAGAACCCAAATTTTTTGATCTACTTTCTCATCTTCAGATTTTGTGAAAGCTTGTTCAGAGATTAGTACTTGTAATGGAAGGGCTGATACCTCTTATCTACAGAGCCCTGGTTCGAAACAGGGGACACCAGTTTTACAGAAGTTTATCATTCAATTCCACTGGAAAATTCTCCAGAGGATCCTACACCATCTTGCCTGCTGATTCCCCCAGCCCTGATAATGCCTACCAAGGAATTCAGCTGCAAAATGATCGATTTGCACCCAATAAAAATGTCTCTAGTTTTGCTACAGGGGAGAGAATAGCGAGCAATCCACAGGATTATTAATGCGTTCTGTAAATGCCAATGTTTGATTCTGTAGCGTGTTTTGTGGTTACGTGTTTTTCTACTTCTGAACACGCTTTCTGCTTCAACGCTATTTTCTGCAAATTTGTATTGGTACTGCTATTAACCATGGATTTGGGACAGAGAGCTTACAAATAATCTTCTGTAATAAATTTGTTTTTAGAGATAAATGGGAGAAAGGCCCATCTTTCAATTGTATGAGGGTTTGAGGTTTTTTACATGGATTTCATTTGGGGGGAAGGGAATCGGTAGCAGCCTACTTAAGCATCTAAGTTTGTAAATGATTTATTGGATTTTGATGATATTAAATGAGTTATTAGATTTTCATAAGAAGTTTGTTGTTGTTTGTTTGTTTGTTTTTTGTTTATGTTTTGTTTGTTTGTTTGTTGTTGTTGTTGTTGTTTTTCATATGACTTAAATGTTTATAGTTATTGTCTTGATCTTCTTGGTAGTTTATGAATGTGGGGATTTGCTATGTTGAAAAAGTTGTCTATTTTGAAGTGACCATATTTATTATGCCGTAGGCGTTTCTATATGAAGAAGGCCAAGCTATTTTTTATGATCAACGGTGGAAAATGGTAGAGAGAGAATGACTACTATTGAAGTCATCTTAACCATTGATGGATTTTCACCAGCTGTCCATCGTTATCCTGTTTTCTCATGGTTTTGCATAACTTTTGAGAGTCCAAAAGGTCAGCTTACCTGCTTTGTTAGTCGCACATCTCCCAGAAAGAAAATAAAGAATTAGTGAATGAAAGGACCTCGCATGGCCTCCGCCTTTCTGTAGAAGGTAATACAACCATTTATTAAGTGGAGAATTTTCCAGCAACACCACAAAAGTGGAGAATTTGGGCAAATTCTTCTCCGAGTGGAGACACGCAATAAATTTGGAAAGCAAATCAAATAAGACATCTTCTAGGGGAGAGGACCCAATAACCGATCGGCCCCCCAATAACCATTATAGTGACCCAGTACCTACCATAGGGTTTTGTCATAGAGACCCCCCAATAACCAGCTTCAAAATGGTCATTTCCTACACACACAAAAACCTAAAAAGTGTTAGTAACACGCCCAATAGCCGAGCACCACGACACTATTAACTAAACACTATGGTGCACGGTTATTGGTACAATTTTGTTTCTATTACACATCAACTTGCACCAAAAAGGTTACATCATGCTCACATTTAGAAAACACAAACAAAAACAATGGGATTTCTCTAACAATATCAACATTTCATAATAAAGTGCACATTTGGTGATGGGTGCAATAGCGATCGGTTATTGGGTCTGAAGTGATTATGTTTTGAATATTTTATTGTCACCTATTGGGGGGGTTTGGGGGCGGGTATTGGGCGCCACTTTTGAAATGACACTTTTTGACCACTTTGCGCTCGACGATCTCTACAGAGAGATCGACGAATACCCAAAAGCCGAAACCTTAGCGTTAAGCTCTCGACTCACCTACAGAGACACCAAAAAAATAAGGAAATCCGCTTTACGATTTAGGAGTTCTAGGTGCATGAAGTTAGCCTTAGCCTGGACGGCTACTGGGTCCTTTCCCTTATATTGAAGCCTCTTTAAGCATAACGGTCTACCCAACTATTTGTGCACCATATCTATCTTGTCAACTACAAAGTAAAAGCAATCCGTAACTGTCTTCTCAACTACAAATTCAGTAATGTCTAAAAGCTAAGGAAACAAAACTTGCATAATTCATCACAAAACTTGTATTTTGTGCAGAATAATATGCACCACACATTATGGATGAGATTCGTGTGCACGCGTTTGACTATAGTTCGTACTGTACAAAAACTCCACTTTGCGATAACCCACGCTGCCCAAAACAACAACCCTTCAATGTACTCCACGTCATCTTCAATCTTTTTCTCCCCATTTGCCTCTCTTAAACTCACAGTAAAATCATACAAAATTACAATAAACGTGCTTGACTTATATAAATGTTGGTTAGCTGTTTAAGTTTTGCATCAAAAAGACAACAAACGTGCTTGGCTTATATAAATGCTGATTAGCTGTTTAAGTTTTGCATCAGAAAGACTTTTTCTTTTGTTTTATCTAATGGCTCTCATTAACTTACTGTCTACATTATTATTGTTATTTTTGTGCATTGAATTTTCTACAGTCTAGTATCATTGTTGCCTTATGTCTGTATTTTGATAGAGAATGTTTTCCTATTAGCGGTTTGATTTTTGTATCACAAGCTTAATTTTGCTTGGCATACATTTTTATTTTTTATGGTTGTCATTAACTTAATATCTACATTATTATTATAGCTGTTATGAATTTTCCACAACTCATCAAATAGTCTATGATTGTTTTTCATTGTCATTAAATTTGAATTTTCTAAAGTAGTGTATGATTGTTTCTTAAATTGGATAGTGAATGTAATTTAAAATTTATGATTGTCATTAACTCAATGTTTACCATATTATAATAGTTTATATAATTTTTTGAGAGTTCTTAAAATAATATATGATTGTTTTCATGTTCAGATCTATATGTTTCTTTCTATTAGAATCAAGACTAATCTTATATTCATTATTCCTAATTATTGTTGTCTTTAATTATCTAAGATTCATAGAATAGTCTATAATTGTTTTTTATTGTAAGAGTGAATGTTATTCTATTCAATGTTTAAATTTTAATTCTCTACCCTTATTCCCTCCGCCATATATATTGCTAGACATAACAATCTCTTTCCATTTTTTCTTTATTTATATATATGTAATGGAAGAAACTATCGCAGATGAATTATGCAAGTTTTGTTTCCTTAGCTTTTAGACCTGATTATAAGATTCTCGGTTCCTTCCTAGAATTCTCACTTTACAAGTAGAAAGATAAATAGATCAACAAGAAATAGTTTCAGGTTTCAAAGTTCGGATTAAATATAGAAAAAGACAATCAACATTTAAATTTAAAATGATATGGTAGTATGTAAGATTAGTAGGTTGAAACTTATGGCTAAAATTTGCATAAATAGGGAGGAAAGATTAAAAAAAGGTATGACATTCAGAATACCTGCAAATCTTGGCTTTGCAGCTCAGCACAGAGAGGAGGTCCTTCTTAAGAAATCAAGAAATTTTGGTCTCAAAGGCCTTTTTGAGCTTGCGTGTGTCTTTCTTTGCCCTCCTCAGAGCCTGAACTGCTTGAATTGCTTCATTGCTCAGAAGCCTTCCTCTCCGTAGAGGCCTTTGATTTTGACCCTTGTCCCTTGTAATACATTACATTCATTCCCTTTTGAACTGACCATTTTAGCCCGCAAATTTTCTTGCCTTGAACAACCCCTTGGGAAATCTGCGTTTTACTTTTAAATCCGCATTCCCATTGTGAAATGCAACTATTTTATTTCAGTAGCAAACATAGCACCTCTAGTTTGCAATAATTATCCCTTCATTGACATAACTTCGATGATCAGTATACAACTACAAAGCATGAAGCTACTTTTTCCTTTAGGCATTGGAAATGGGGTTCTCAACCTCTTTCTGTTTTCCCTCAAACATATCTTTCAATTGTTTAAATAAATCTATGTCTGTCACTCTTGTGCGGGGAAGGATGCCTTACTTCTACTCCATTTTTGTGTGACTCAGCCTAAGAAAGCAAGTGGCGATTAGTCCACTATAACCTTAAAAAATGTGGCAATTAGTCCACTGCAACCAAACTATACGTGCCATAATGTTCTGTAGTTGCATGCTAGATTCTTTACAAGCCTACTAAAATTATTACCTAGCTCGGATTTTAAAGCAAATAATTATCTCCAAATGTGACCTATTGATTTTGGGAACATTGAGTCATGCCTCAACATTTAAAATTTGTGTCATTTGTAT
Source organism: Thuja plicata (assembly GCA_018584345.1). Lineage (NCBI taxonomy): Eukaryota > Viridiplantae > Streptophyta > Pinopsida > Cupressales > Cupressaceae > Thuja > Thuja plicata. The sequence goes on along the minus strand of MU226151.1, from coordinate 319,895 downwards.
GCTGCAAATGTAAATGTAACTTGGGTTTTTATTACTTTGTAAAATTTCTAATGCCTTACATATGTATTTTCTCGTTTAAAGCTTAGTATTTAATCGAGTTATTATTTTGGTATGATGTGGAAATTTCACTGCTAAAATCACTGATGGTTTCTGTTGTAGCGTTCTACAGATCACGCACAAAATTCCTTATCAAATAATTTTTTTTTCTATTTTTTCATGTTATGTTTCATAATTAAACTTAGAGCTTAAAAAACCCTAAATTTCCCTCATGTATACATTTAAAACGCGGGCCGACTAAGCCACAGAATGCACTAAAGAACAAAAAAATGGAAAACTTTATTTTTTTTCCAAATTCGCGAAAATATAGTAAGTTTTTGGCAATATGTAGATCATCAAGAACAGATGCTGAAAATTTCTCAAAAAAATCGTGTTGTTTTCAGATTATGCAAATATAACTAGGAGTCGTAATTTGAAAATCAATCCCCTAAGTCCTGACCAAGGTGTCGAATCAAAAATTAAACACAATTATGTAATTGAGTTAGATCGATTTAATTACATAATTGATCCAGAATTAGACATCAAAGATCACTCATCTAGACAAAAAAAATCATCTATTTTAAATTTGTTTGTTTTTATGTGGAATTCAAATATAGTTATGTTCATATTAAAACATTCAATATCTTTGTAAATTCTAAATTCAGGATAGAATGCAATAAATATAAGGGTGGTAGTATAATTAAGGAGCCGTAATCTGAAAATCAATCTCCTAAGTCCTGACCAAGGCGTCGAATCCAAAATTAAACACAATTATGTAATTGAGTTAGATCGATTTAATTACATAATTGATCCAGAATCAGGCATCAAAGATCACTCATCTAGACAAAAAAAATCATCTCTTTTAAATTTGTTTGTTTTTATGTGGAATTCAAATATAGTTATGTTCATATTAAAACAATCAATATCTTTGTAAATTCTAAATTAAGGATAGAATGCAATAAATATAAGGGTGGTAGGATAAGTTTCTATTGTATTTTAAAGTTTTCATGTTAGAACAAAAAATGTTTAAGTGAATGAGGTATTTCTTCAAAAGATGTTTGGTTGGACGCATCAACATACCCATATGCACTTAACTACTCACATGAACATACATTTTGTGTTTGTGTGTTTGCATATGCACATGTGTTAGTGCATTTGTATATGGGTAGGTGGGTGCATGTAGATGAGTCAATGTGTGTGTGTGTGTGTGTTTGTGTTTTCAAACCCCTTCGGTCAAACATGCCATTTAATTGAAACCTTCTAAGTCCCATTTAATAGGAATAGATAGGATTGATTTCTTCTAGTTATACTTTATTGAACGTTGTTGTTATTATCAAACATATGAGTACAACTTCAAATTGAATACATAGTGTTCTACATATTAAAAACCATTTATATCTTACAATAATTATATTTTAATTTTGCAATTTCTTTGAACCTCATGCAAGAAATCATATTTCAAGAGTAAAAACAAATCCAATGCTTTATTATGCTTATTAAACATTCTAGATATTGCAATGCTTGACTAATAATTTTACTTGATCAAATCTTATTATCTACTATTTATAAGTCATAATAGTGTTTCTATTATTTGAGGATTTCAATTTAATGCTTTGAATATGTATTCATGCTTTCTTTGTTATAAGGTAATATTATTACGAATGTTGGCACAATGAGCAAGATGTTGTAAAGGTTTTCAAATTTGGCTTAGTAGGAAACATCTAACCGTTCAATAGTTATAGTCATTCATTGATTTTCATTTGACCGGGGGAGATATATAGGCACAGAGAGTGATAGAGAGATGACAAGATAGAGATACATATAGAGGGAGAGATGGGAGAAGAAATACAAAGATGTAAAGATTAAAAGGTATACAAAGGGGGTGAGTGAGAGAGATGGTTGGATAGAGATATAGATGAATATAAAGTGGTAGGATGAGGAAAAAAATAGAGAGAGTTAGAGATGATCAAGAGGTAACGATAGAAATAGATCTAGGGAGATACAGAGGGAGACATAGAGAGGGAGAGATAGAGAGGGAGAGTTATAAAGATATATAGATGGTGAGATATATTGATACAGAGATAAGGAGATATAGAGAGGATGAGAAGGAGTGACAAACAAAGGTACAAATATGTAAATGGCCTTTCCATACTCTACAACGTTCCCATGGCACACTAAGATGCAATTGCTAGTTTCTATTGTTTCATTAATCATTATCCACTAGGTCCTTTCTCCTACTTGAATTGAAATTAAATTTTAATTACTATTGAGAAGCATTTTGGTTTAAGAGATAAATAAGAGGGTGGCTCCTCTTTCAATTGTATGAGGGTTTGAGATGTTTTACATGAGTTCTAGTTGGGGAAGGGTACCCACCTTAACTTCACATTCTAAGCTTTTAAATGGTTTTGACAATATTATTTGGTTTTTCTTTGTATATGACTTAAAAGCTTAATACATTATGTAAACGCTCATATTTGATTCTCTTGTACATGGTGTCACTGTGTGTTTTCTTGGTTCAGAACACCCATTCTCTACAAATTAGTATTAGTACTATTCTTAACCATGGATTTGATACCCCTGGGATAGTGAACTTACAAATATATCTTTATAACACTTGTTTCATGTCTAGTAAATTATTTTTATAGAGATAAATAGGAAGGGTCCTCTTTCAATTGTATGAGGTTTTTTACATGAATTCAATTTGGGGAAGGGTACCCAGAGGTTATTAACCTCACATTCTAAGTTCTTAATTGGTATATCGGATTTTGACAATATTTTTGGATTTTCTTTATGTACGACTTATTAATAATTCACTTTGTGGTGACGCCAATACGTATTCTCTATTGCCTTGTTAATAATTTACTTTGACCACCCCAAAATTTGCTTAGCTGATGCAATGCATACAAATGTCTCAATAATTAAGTGTTATGATTAGCAATAAAGTTGCACTAGTCCCTCAGTTAGATATATATTTTTTAAACTATGGGAATGCAAGCAACATAATGTGCTATGAATACCCATAAAGTTGCACAACTTCTTCAATTATATCTATTTTTCTAAAGGGTATAGAATCAAACAACTATTGGTACGTGTGGAAGTTTTTTGTGAGCTTTTAGTAGCATGTATCAATTGATGAGCTTAAGAGGCTTTATAATGAGTGGTTAATAAGACACAACACTTGCTGAAGATTTTGCAAATGGGGTTGCAACTAAAGTGGCCTTAACCTTGAAGGAAACTCTGTGGTTAAGTGCACTTGTGTTGGAGTAGTATTGGGATGGGTGACCTACCGAGAAGTCCCGATGCTTTACCTCTTTGAGGATCACCTAGATGCAATGAAGTGCAAAGTGTTCCATTCATTCTCATTAGAGATGAGTTCTTATGAACCACTACTCATGAAACATGGGTCGATGAGGTTAACTCAAAAACTACACAGTTGAATCTTGATAGCAATATCACTAACATGTATTAACACATCAATTGATACTAAGTCCTTTACCCTACTTGTTTTGAAATTAAATTTTAATTAGTATTGAGAATGATTCTACAATGACACCAAGGGGTGGAGTATAACGACATGAGTGTAAACGAAAACTCTTTATCTACAACTATAAATTTGATAATTTTTATACATCAAAATATTAATATTTGATAACAAATAAAATCATTCTCTCTCTAAGATGTCCATACTAATTATAACAATATAAATAATAAGATTCAACTCTCTGTATATGTGAAAGTTTGAAATCAACAATATTAGTTATGTGGGTTATTTATTTATAGTTATAAGGGAAGAAAACACAATTGGAATTGATCAATGAGAAAGTGTTTAGTTACTTTTTAAAGAGTAGAGTTGTTGATGTAAAGGATTTAGTTGTATAATATACCAATAATTAGATATAATATTTTGAAATTGTTTATGAATTTATCATAAAGTGACTCTTCAAGTTTTGAAGCTCTATAATTGTCCATTATATAATTGTCTATGATTTAAACAAAATAGTTTATACTCAAAATATAAAATTCTAGATACCCCAACTTCATAACCACAAATTCCCTTACTTTAATCCTGAAAACAAAATAATCAAAGTAATCATAAGTCCACCCTCTACATGTGCATCACAAATTCACAGGATCACAGAAAGAATTATCTCTTTGACTGATCATATTTTGACTAACTGTGATACCCAATCTAAAATTATCCCTTTCTGACCAACTGGGTCGCTAAAATCAGTCGTCGGATTGAAAATACCAATTATTGATATACATTTGTGAGATCGATGATCGCTACAATGGGATAAACTCGTATTTGATTATATTTTGCAATCACGACATTCCATCTGTGTATGCATGTTGATCATAATGATTTTGACCACAACGAAAAATAAAGAAATTCCTTCTATTATGCTTCATGGATGTTTCTTCATGGTTATTTCCAAAACGTAAAACATAAGACTTCATTTAAGTTGATTATATGCATAGGACGAGTATTAGAACAGTTTTTTTTTATGCGACAAATAGGAGTTTCCATGTGTTATTTCTACTTGTGGTTTCAACTTAGTGGTTGAGATATTAGTTAGTCTATACCATTAGGGTTTTGGAAGGTATGTGTTCAATGTTTCAAATAAATAAATTAATATTAGAGAAACAATGATTGGAATTTTTATGAATTGTGGAAATTTCATGTTTCTAATTAGTTAATTATTTATTATGTTAATGAAATCCTAGTTAAATTGGGAACAAGTCACAAATAATTCACCTAATCAACAAATCTTATCATACACAAGATACATAACAATTTTTTTTTTTTTAAATTTAATTAAAAATATAATTTTGATTTATTCTCTCAACAACCCTTAAAATAATCAAAATTTTAGAAATAACAAACCTTTAAAATAAAAAACACAACTTTATTTTATACTTATAATTACAAAAACAACCAACAAACCAAAAAAAGCTCAACTTCATAACCACTAAATCCTAGAAACAAAATAATGAAAGTCCACCCTCTAAATGTGTATCACATGTTGAGAAGAGCATGCAAACAAACAAGTCATCTTTTTAAGGCTTCTTACTTGAAGAATAAACATGCCAGAAACATGGAATTTGCACATACTGCTATGCATATTTTCACTAAATACAATACATCTATGATATCCAGCCTATAATTATCCCATTTTGACCAACTGGGTCCCTCAATTCGGCCCCCTGATTGCAAATAACAATTTTTGGTACACATCTGTGAGAGTTGGCCATTCAAAGGCTATTTATAGTTGTCTCGGGCATCTTACCATTCAAGGCTGGGCTTAACCAACACACTCTAAGCACTAACCGTGCTTAGGTGGCAAGTGTGGGACCCAATGCCTCCGTTCCTTTCCTTACTCCATTTTCGTTCTCCAAAGCATTGTTGTTAACCGCAGGAGTAAGAAATCTCAGCCGTTTGATTGTCGTCCGTGGGCAAAATAAAATTCAAATAATTAAGCCGATAGGCTTTTCCTCCGAAGTGGACTCGATAGCATACGCTCATTAATTGTCTCACATTTTTTACTTGTCTCACGCACCTGGTTTTCACAGTGGTTTTTGCCTTGTGGTTTCATCGTATCCATCTGCACTTTATTGATTTTATCTGCCCGCATTTACCTGCTCCTGGTACCATAGGAAAACTGTATACACAACCTAAATGTACACTTCATTATACAAACGCCTTCATTTTCCAGATTTGCAGGAATGTAAGACATTGTTGGAGTGTAACCCATGTCTTCCATTGTACACAACCTTTTGAGTTTGGAATTCTTTACATTGCTTCCCAAAGACATGACAAGGTTACAATTCGGGTGCAACAATCATTTAGTCATAGAGAAAGGATAAAGAAGCCTGAACCATCCTTGACTGTCTTTGTTAATACCTTGTAGAAGAAACTAGTGGCTCCCTTTCCCACTGTGGTCACTGTTCTCAAGATTTCGTTGAGTGCTTGGGATTTGAAAGCATGTTTTGCATAGGATTGGAAAAATCGAAGAAGACTCACACTCTCTTTCTCACTTGAATTTGGAACTGCTATGGTCAGGTAGGCATTAAATATTTTGCACAATTTTTTTTGGACTTTTTCATTCATTTGATCCACCAATACAGTTTTGAATATAGAGGATTTACATTTTGATTTAATCACCAACTAAAATGACCTTCATAGATGCCAATGATGAGCCACAAGGTCACCAGTCAAAGGGGGATAAGGCAAACGTACTTGAATAGCTTGATATCTTGAAAAAGTTGAAAGAAGTGTTCATAGTCAATTATTGTGAGCAATATACAAATCTGAGTTGATCTATGTCACACCTTTGAATTTATACTGTCCATAAATTTTGAACCAGAATCTTGTAAGTGAATTATGCCAGAAACATGGATAATATATGTATATTTGTACAACACAATAGATAGTTGGTTGTCTATACATTTAATTTATGGTTCAGAATGGTTCACATACTATTATAGAAATTTCACCTTTCTCTCGTAAAGTTTTCTTCGCAGTCGTATTGCTATGCACAGAGAGATGAAATGGCATAAAGGAACAAAGGGTGGTTACAATGCAGCACTTGATAATGGAGACTCCTTGAATGATTCATAGCAAGAAAAGTGAGGAATTTCTTCAGAAATCTGAGAGGAACCTCCTACAGCAATATGGTGAGAATGCACGAAATAACAGAATATAGAGCACTAGTAGAACTCAGAGTGAATCTATTGATCGCGGGCCACTTCGAGGGGGTAACCTCCTTTGAGCAAGATCAATACAATAAGTTCGTCTGTGCCCATCAAAGGCCTCAACATACTCTTATATACTAAGTACGATCTAGAAAAGTAATACTACCTATGCATGTGGGATAATAAAATATACTCACGGGACGACTTACAAAGCATATGCGTCCAACAACACTACACTAACAAAATAAACAGAAGGAACACACAGGTTCCTAACAAAATCTCAAACCTAAAACTCCCTATTACGGGCTTCTGTCAACTCATATTTGTACCAATCTCAACAAAATCAGATGCAAGCTCCATGGATTATGTGCGCAATGACCAATATTATGACTATTACCATCTGGAGTCATAGACATATAGTTCTCTAAATAAAAATTGTCTTGCCATTTGTTCATAGGCATGTCAACAAAATGTGGAAGTGTAGATAAGGCACATAAGCTGTTTCACAGAATGTCACATCCAACTAGTTGCCTAAAAAAATAGGTCAATGGTGTGTGTTGTCAAAGCATTAGGAAAGTGTAAATATCTTTCATTGGATGGTTTGGATGAAGACTAATACCAAATGTCTTAATTTTTCCTAATTTTTAATAAAAATTCCAAAATCCTTAGCAAAATAAGAGTTGCCAATCAGAAAAAGGTAGATAAATCATTGTAATGAAGAAATCAATCCAAATGAATCATTTTAACGAATAGATCACTCCAGACCATAGGATAAAAGTTGTGACAAGTTTCCAAAGAAATAATTAATTTAATTCACTTTAGATAAGCATATTTGCTGAGCAATAAAAATGAGCATGTTTCAAAGGAAGTGAGAAACCTCAACTATGATATGGAGAGATCATCTTATCTGTGATGTGTAAAATAGACACATATCTTAAGTGGGGATCAATGCAGGTGGCTTAAGCCCTTGTATTAACAAATTCATCTCTTTTTTGGTGGTTGTTTTTTTGAGTTGGGAGGGTGGGTATATATGATTAGTTCATCTTTGTACAAATAACTATTTTGTATTTTGTCTAGAGGTAAACGTTGAAGAACTTTGTTTGAATCCCTTGTTGATTTAGAGAGTTAAAAGACAATAAATTATTTTCCCCATTTTTATTTTTTTTAGATCGACAATTTGTGATATTGGCTATGTTTATTAATTCGTGAACAAAGTGATAATATGTTGCCTAAATTCCTCAAACATGTTTATTGGCTACATAGTTCTCACAGGGGCTACAACTTTGAGCGCAACCTAATATATTTTCTAGATACTATATAAGTAAATAGATACAAATATCCTCATATTTTGCAGCGCTAATAGTTTTTTTTTTGAAAATTTATAATTTGTTGATAACAAGTTTCTTGGGTCGGTCCCAATAAGTGAAATCAGAGAAACTTGAAATATAGTTTTGTGTCTTTAACTTGAACTCGCTTGGATAAGTGGCTGTAGAAACGTGTTGAGTAATTTCGTAGATGTGTGACGAGTCTAGAATATGTGCAATGAAACACAAGATGACCCATTACATGGATGTTTTTAATGTTCTTTTGCAGCATTTCAAACGTCCACCTATTAATTGTCTTTCTATTCTTCTTTTATCTAAGCTAACTAAAAGACTGTCTAGCATTAGGTCTTGCAGTTTTTGGCTTAAGAAATGTTTCAAAATTACAAGGAATTAAGTAGACATCTTTGGTTTAGATTCTGCACATGTTTTACTGTTTCACATTCATTAATATTTATCAGTGGCTTCCTTCCTTTTTAAAAAACTTGGAAGAATGCAAAAGATAAAGAAAGATAGTCAATAGACAGTGAGAGAACATGACAAACATGTAACTGCATGAAACTGAGAAGAATAGATTGCTTCCTACTATAATCTTGAGGAATTCTCTATTTAGAATTCCTTGATGATTTTTATTATTATTAGGCAGTGTCTTTATAAGTTACTCCAAGGCAACGTTTAGGTGAGGCCAAGTTGGTGATGTTTTTCTCCATTATTATTGGATGAGTTTCTCTTAAGATAAAATCTTCAATATCAGCATTGAATAGGTCTAATAAAAATATGCATGAAATAGGTGTAATGAAATTCCCATGTATTAAGTATCTAATGAATTTTATGGATGAGCGCATATAGATTCAAAGTGCATCGGGGTTTTAGCTATGCGTATGGTTAGGTCTTGTTGAGTTTGCTTTGACTAAAAGTTGAAATAAAATACATTAAAAAATTGTAGTTTAAAGGAATGGGATTGCAATAAGAGGAATAAGAAAAAACATTTGGACCTGTTTAAACAATGTTAATGGTTTCTATGGTCTGCTTTATGTATTTCTAAAGGTTTTTTTGTTCATCACCTTGTCATGCTTGGACTGGTTTCAATGTATATTTGAGTCGTTTGTGTATTGGTTCTTTTTCTACTATGAATCTTTGAGTTTCTTATTTTTGATATTGTTTGTGTTTTTGTTTCACTATAATTTTATTTTTCTTTATTCAATTTAAAAATAATAAACCTAGGGTTGCCTAAATTTAAAGATGAAACAAATCTTAATATCTAACAGGTTTTCAAAATATACCATGGTGACAACCATAAATATAGCTCCCAATATATATTGGTCAATCCATCAATGAGATTCAGGGAAGAATACCTACCCCATTTGGTTAAGGAATTAGAATTTGATTCAAAACCTTATTATCTCAAAATAAGGTTTTGAAATTTTGGTTTTGTGTATTCGGAAGATAGTTTGGACTGTTTGGTTGATTCGAAAGATGTCTAAGATAATCCATGATGGTGAGCAGATTAGTGGCCGACATGGGAGTCGGCTATGCGCTCTTCATCACTCCTATCTACACGGGTGAGGTGGTTCTTGCCTCAACCCGTGGAACACTCACCTGCTTTTCTGAAATCTTCATTAATCTAGAAATTCTGCTTGGCTACGTTGCAAACTACGAATTTCAAGAATTGTCGGCACATTACATCTCGCATGTGATGCTGGGAATGGGTGTCATTCCTCCATTTTTCATTGAGGTATTTGTGTTGTTCATGCCCGAGTCCCCGTGGTGGTTGATCATGAAGAACTGTAACGATGAGGCCTTGAAAGTACCACTCAAAGCCTCCGACAATAAAGCCAAAGCAGAGGAGAGCCTGGAGCAAATCATGGAAGGAATTCAATACGCGCAAAAGAATCTAAGGAAAGGCGGGAGGAGCTCTGAAGTGGATTCGTTGAAAATTGAGGGTGGGGGGGGAATGTGGGGAGAGTTGTTATTCAAGAACACGCCCACCATTAGGCGAATGTTGATCGTGGGCATAGGCATACAATTTTTCCAGCAGGCCTCGGGGATAGATGCCACGGTCTATTACGACCTAGTTACTTTCAAAAAGGTGGGAATTAAGACCCAAAATTCTATACTTGGGGCGACAATGGCCATGGGATTTGTCAAGACTGGGTTTATTGTGGTTCCCACTTTTTTCATAGACAAAGTGGGGCAGAGGCCGTTGTTGTTGACCAGAGTAGCCGAGACGACTTTATCCATGTCAATTCTGGCCCTGTGTCTCATCCTTGTGGGAAAAACATCAGGCTTATCCCGTGAAGCCTTTGTATTTTTAGCAGCATGTACTAATGTTGCCTTCTTCTCCATGGAACTGGGCCTTGTTTACTGGGTGATGGGGACCGATATTTATCCTCTTCGCCTCTAGGCTAAGGCGGCTGGAATTGGCATGGGGTTTACAAAAACCCAAAACCCAAAAGATGATTTCAAATTCCACCTATTGGGTGGGAAGATAGTGTCACTGATTTTGGTGCCTAAATTAGATTTTGAACTCTGAAACCTGAATTGTAGTTTAGTGTCCCAAACGACGGATTTGGAAAAAAAGCAGAAGTTCCGCACCCAATTCCACATCAATCACAAACAATTAAAAATCTATTTTAATAGATAACAAAATTGTGTACTTAACTTTATTTCTATATTAGATTTTCAATTAAATTTTATTTGTGATTTACTATCAGCTTATCCCTTGAACCTCTTATAGGTGCAAGTGCTAGTTATTTGTCACGCTCAAAACATGAATGTAATAAATGTAAGAGTCTCGCAACAACTGGAAGGGAAGAGCTCTGCAGACGCCTGCAAAATGTAAAAGCATAGACAAATCACTAGAGCCATTTGATCGAAGGCCTGAAATAAACATAGACGATTGCAGGATATGCGCAACATGGATTTTTTGAAAAGGCTTTAGGAACATTCAAGCGAATGTAATGGGCAGATGGAAATCCAAGCTTCGCAACCTTTTCCTGCAGCCTTCATGCCTGTGCCAAAAGGTGAACTTTTTGTGTTTCGTTCGCAGTGCAGTCCACTATAGCGTTGCATTTTACTGTTTATAAAAACTTTTTTTTTACTGATTTCACTACAACAACTGGCTCTAATATTTGTTTTTTTTTTTTAAACTTCATAATCCATTAATGGATTAAGCAACATTTGGTCAGTGCATTGCACAGAGGCGACAGTCTCTATGAAATGGATGCAGCCATTGGAAAATATGGTAACATTAGAAATGTAGAGCCAAGATCTCATATAGATACAGGGATTCAAATGATATTAACATGAAGACCAGAGATGTCAAGTGAATAAAATAATGGAACCGAAGCCTTTGGAAAATGCGTTAATATTTCAAATGCTTTAACGGTTGAGAATGGAGGCTATTGTTCAGTAGGATGGGCCCATTGACCATTTTTGAGAAGATCCAATAAGCTAATGTTGTTTCTAAAAATATTTTACCTCAAAGTACAAGGTGAAATAAAGATTTTTTGAGAAGTTATCATTCACTAAGTAAATAAATTAAAGACTTATTGTTGTGAATATTATTTCTCAAATCTATTAACGGATTAATCAACATTAATTTGTCTTAGGACCCCTTACCATGCATCTTAGGGGTCCTCAAGGGCTATAAGGGGTCATAAGGGGTCCTAAGACACATTATTGTGTTTTAGGACCCCTTAAGACCCCTTACCATTCATTAGTGTATGTTAAGGGGTCTTAGGACACATTAATGTATCCTAGGACCCCTTGAAAATCCTTATGACCCTTAATATGTAGAGAGAGGGGTCTTAAGGGGTTCTAATGGGTCCTAACCTTCTCTCTCTCTAAAGAGTCCTATGACTATTAATGTGTTCTAAGGGGTTATAATGGGTCCTAATGTGCAATAATGGGTCTTAATGGGTCCTAAGGGTTTGTAGGACCACTTATAACCCATTAGAACCCCTTAAGAAACATTAGGACACATTATGACACATTAGAGCCCATTAGTGTGTCCTACAATGATTAATGAATTTGAAGGGGTCCTAAGAGGTCCTAATGGATCCCAAGGGGTTGTAATGGTTCCTAAAGGGTTGTAGGACCACTTAGGACCCATAATGACTCCTTATGATACATTAGAACCACTTAGAACTCTAAAGAGTGTCCTACAATGATTAACGCTCTTTCTCTCTCTCTCTCTCTCTCCTATGACTATTAATGTGTTCTAAGGGGTCCTAATGAGTCCTAATGGATCTTAAGGGTTCCTAGGACCACTTAGAACCCACTAAAACCCTTATGAAACACTAGTATACACTACAGCCCATTAGTGTGTCCTATGATGATTACTGTGTTCTAAGGGGTTTTAAGAGGCCCTAATGTATCCTAAGAGGTTGTAATGGGCCCATCCCACTGAAAAATAGCCTCCATTCTCAATCATTAAAGCATTTGAAATATTAACGCATTTCCCAGAGGCTTCGGTTCTACTATTTTATTCACTTGACATCTCTGGTCTTCATGTTAATATCGTTTGAATCCCTGTATCTATATGAGATCTTCGCTCTACATTTCTAATGTTACCATATTTTCCAATGGCTGTGTCCATTTCATAGAGACTGCCAGCCTCTGTGCAGTGCACTGACCAAATGTTGCTTAATCCATTAATGGATTATGAAGTTTAAAAAAAACAAATATTAGAGTTAGTTGTTGCAGTGAAATCAGGAAAAAAAAAAGTTTTTATAGACAGTAAAATGCAACGCTACAGTGGACTGCACTGCAAACAAAAGACATAAAGTCCACCTTTTGGCACAGGCATGGAGGCTGCAGGCGAAGGTTGCAAAACTTGGCTTTGCATCTGCCCATTGCATTCGCTTGAATTTTCCTGAAGCCTTTTCAAGAAATCCATGTTGCGCATATCCTGCAATCGTTTATGTTTATTTCAGGCCTTCGATCAAACGGTTCCAGTGACTTGTCTATGCTTTTACATTTTGCAGATGTCTGCAGACCTCTTCCCTTCCGATTGTTGCAAGACTCTTACATTTATTGCATTCACTTTTTGAGTGCGGCAAATAATTATTTGAATTTGATTTTTCCCATGGGCGACAATCAAACGACTGACTGACTGCTTACTCCTGCGGTTAACAACACCGCTTTGGAGAATGAAAAATGGAGTAAGGAAAGGAACGAAGGCATTGGGTCCCACACTTGCCACCTAAGCATGGTCAGCTCTTAGAGTGTGTTGGTTAAGCCCAGCCGTCACTCAATCAGATTGAGTGATTTCAATAGTTTTTCTTTGTATTCAAGATTTTGTGATCATTCTAACAATGGAAGGATTGATACCTCTGATTTACAGAGCTCTTCTTCGAAACAAAGGACAATAGATGTGCAGGAATCTTTCATCTGATTCTTCTTCCACAGGTTTTTATACCAAATTTCTGTGTGACTCTCCCAGGCTTCATAATGCTGGAGAAGGAGGAATCTTGCTACAAAATGATCGATCTGAGCCCAATGAAGCGCTTCACAGAAGAAACGTCTCTGGTTTACAAGAGAGGAGAGTGCAGAGAGCAACTCAAGTAAATTTGGAGAGAAAAAATGGCTCCTATAAGAGCCCATGAGTTTTTAATGGAATTTTATGCAGGAGATCAAAGCTCGCTATAATGACATTAATTGTGGTGAAATTTGTTATTTTGGGGTGTTTCCTGTAATGAGAGTTGTAATGGCAAGATGTTGTTTACAATGCACAAATTGCCTTTATCGTTCATTCATTAAATTTTCATATGAAACATCTATTAATTATTGTCTTTTTCCACTTCCTTTGTTTCAATATTAAACATAAATTATAGGGGAAAAGACCTAGTAGCTGCCCAGGCTAACTTCGTGCACCTAGAACTCCTAAACTGTAAAGCAGATTTCCTTAATTTTTTTGGTTTGTCTTCATAGGTGAGTCAAGAGCTTAAAGCTAAGGTTTCATATTTTTGGTATTCGTTGATCTGTCTGTAGAGATCTTTGAGCGCAAAGTGGTCAAAAAGTGCCATTTCAAAAGTGGCACCCAGTACCTGCCCCCAAACCACCCCAATATGCGACACTAAAATATTCAAAACATAATAGGTTTAGACCCAATAACCGATCGCTATTGCACCCATGACGAATATGTTTTTGACATTGATCCGTTTAGGGATGATTATAAAATAATCACTCTAACACTTTAATTGTTTGTTTCAACATGTTATTCTAACCCGCCGATGACCCCATTTAATCACCCTAACACTTGAATTGTTTTTGCGAACATGTTATTATAACCTGCCAATGACCCCTTTTAATCACCCTAACACTTGAATTGTTTGTGTGAACATGTTATCATAACCTTCCGATGACCCATAAAAAATCACATTGACACCACTACTATCCAAGCGGTGCCACGTAACCGGCGTTGGGTTACCCATTAATTGCGCATCGAATACCCTAAAACCGTGTGGAGTCTTTTTTTTCCATTTTATCGCCTTCTATTCTCTCAGCACCTCCTCTTGTATCACGATGGTCATCTCTGCATGTCTTCTCTGCTTCAAGTGATGCTCCAATCTCAAGTAACAATGATTTCACTAGTTGCTTATTGTTCAATGCGTGTGCATAACTGGTTTTCATGTAATTATTGTAAAATATGTGACAGAATTAAGGAACATTGTTGATTTAATCATGAAAAGATGTTATATTTATTTTTAATATAGTGTCACTAGTACATTTGAGACCTCTTTTCGATGGCTATGCATTGCAATTATGACAGTATGTCGTTGAGAAAGCGACACAACCCGGTGTTGTAGTTTTGGTGTCGAAATCATCGATGGTAGCTATGTCTGTCATTCTTGCGACGATCATGACCATCACAATATGCACCGGCTATGAGGGTTAGTATGCTGTTGTTACACATTTTGAATGTCATTATTACGATGATATGCGATGGAGATGTTGTACGTGCGACGTCCACCTATCAGACTATTTTGACATCTAGACGTCACATGTAATGTTGTGGTGTCGGTCGTCCACTTAATACCGTCACAATTGCGATGGTATGCTATGTTTTAAAAATATATATATTTGTCGTGTGCATGGAGTGGGACCTTAAAATATTGAGCTTCTCTTTTTTTTGAGAACAGTTTAACACTCTCTACTTAACAGGGCCAACCACATGAAGGTGGAAGCTCATTTGGCCCCTCCTAGGAGTCTCTTATGACCCTTTACGACACTTTAAGATCTCTAAGATGTAATCTTAGGGATCGTAAAGGGTCATAAGGGATATTGGGACACAACAACTGAGAAACAAAAATGTAGGCATCATGGTCACAATTGTTTGGAGACACAACATAATTGAGTGGTATACCCAGATGATGCAATGTAACCACTACTCCTCCGATTCTAAGTTGGCACTGCACGATCCAAAAACCATAGATAAGGAATAACTTTAGAGAGAAGAGGAGGAGGGCCATAATGACCAAAATAATATAGGGATCCTATATTATTTCGGTCGTTATGGCCCTCCTCCCCCGCTCTCTAAATTTATTCCTTATATATGGGTTTTGGATCCTGCAGTGCCAACTTAGAACTGGAGGAGTAGTGGTTGCGTTGCATCATCTGGATAAACCACTCAATTATGTTGTGTCTCCAAACAATTGTGACCATGATATCTACATTTATGTTTCGCAGTTGTTGTGATATCTACATTTATGTTTCCCAGCTATCGTGTTTATGTGCATGTTCTTTATGTGAATTGGCTTCTCTCCCTCGCATCCAAAATAAGATGGTCACCAAAGGGGGTTCCAGATTAGAGAACTCCCTTTCACTTAATAATTATGAAGCCATCAGAGGTATACTAATTGTTTAGGATTGTAAGTTTCCATTGATGGCTTCAAATTACCAAGCAAAAAATTGTACAAAAGACTTAGCAGCCTCCTGAGCCTTTTTCTTGAATTTCTACCCATTTGGGCCTTCTAACACCATATGGAATGTGATGTGTTTATAGAAGACATCATATAGACCTGTTTAGTGATCATATGTGTTGAAGGTGGCATCTGATGCTGCTGCAACGACTATAGATATTGAATTTTTCATCACTGCCTAATGTCGTTGAAGCAGCATCAGACTCCACCGTCAACACAATATGTTCACTAGATAGGTCTGTATGTCTTCTACTTTTAAGTTGGGCTCTTTCCGTTCTTGTTTTAAGAAGTTGGGTGATCCTTTCCAATGTCTCCGGGGTTGAATCCAGTATGCTCCTATATGATCCAAAACCTGCAAGGAAGGAAAAGATAGGTTTAGATCCAAAGGATCTAAGCAATTCCTGGCACCCTATTACTGATCCTCATCTACAATTATACATGTGCATAGTCAAGCCATAGACTTCTAAAAGGAACAAGGATAAAATTTACAAAAACCCATCCAAGATATAGAAAATCATAACAAAGTCATAAAAAACAATAAGTTCATGAGTTTATCAAAATATGTCCAACGTATCTACATGAAATTATAAAAAAATTTCAGTATCTACAATAGCCCTCTGTTAATCACATTTATGCATATGGTCCCAACAAAGTAGTGCAAAAACTACACAAAGAAGGCATCACAGAAACATGATTTCTGCTTTGGCCATTGAAGCAATCTCGGTGGTACTAGCTGCCTCTCGAGCCTTGCACAAGTTGCACTCATTTCCTACATCAGGTATAGATGTAGATGGGGTAGATGTAAATGTGGTTTCATCGACCCACCGAAAGTATTGACATCCACTGTTTCCCTGCAATACCAAATCTACATCAGTTCTTCCTAAAATGATTATAACTTGTCACATTACTTTTAAACATTAAAATATAATTCCATATCCAGACCTTTTTCCTATTTGGGCAACCCCAAAATGGACGCCTAGGATTAATTGTTGTGCGTGACATTTTCAAAACATAAGGGCCAACACCACATTGACACATAGGCACATTGACCAAAGCCATCGACGCACGCTATATCAATAAATATTGCACTGTCATTCCAACATATCATTTTGTTTAGTTGGTTATTTTGTTCATTCATACTAATTATAATTGCAATAAAAAGAAACATACTAATCATTTAGACAACATCTCAAATCAAATTGCAAAATGACTATTGTCAATCACAGTACATGTAAATGCAACATCGTAAATACACTTGATGGAAACCATATGCATAGTTTTGATTGGGAATTTTAGTCCTTACCACACATTGAAATGCACGTAAAGGCATCTACAGTTGGGGGCATGTCAAATTGTGATATTGCTATCAAAATTCAAGTGTATAGTTTGACATTCACAAATTGCCTTGTGTCAGCTGCAGTTAATAAACTAATCTCACAAAAATTGTTGATGTTTCGACAATTCCTCTCATTACTTCTTCTCCGCTTGAAACAATTGGGACTACTCAGGAAAGACGAGTAGGCTCTATAATACCCTTTTCCATGTTCACTACATGCACGGATAATTTCTTCTTTTCTATCTCCATTCCTCTTCATGCTTCGTCCTTGTTATATTAGTGGCCGAAATATTGATATTTAGAATCTACTCACTTTCTCGGGTAGTCCCAATTGTATGAATTGGAGTTGAACCATGTGTCACCTACACTCTTGCAAGTCATTATCGACACATCAACAATTTTTGTGACATGATAAGCAGTTTGTGCATGTCAAATTCATGGATGAAACATGGGTCAATGAGTTTGACTCAAAAAACTATACACTTGAATCGAGATAGCAATATCAAAAGATAATGAAAAGTTTTGATGAAATTTTAAAGGGATATGTAGTCGGGTATAAAAAAGAATGGTCCATGAAGAACAAAAGAATGACATCACACATTCCAAATGCAAAGATGTAAACAATGCCAGTATTAAACAGTGATCTCATACACAATGCATGATGCCCTAGCTTGCAACCCACGAGCCATCAAGATATTTCCTCATGAAATGATCATCAATAGGGAGTACCACATAGTACCAACGGGGAGTACGACCACATAGTACATACA
>MU226151.1:275401-290527 GCA_018584345.1 Thuja plicata | reverse complement strand
GTGTAATTGATAATAGTTGGGTTTTTTCAAGTGTATCAAGATTCTCAAATTGTGCAATTATTTCCTTAGACTTTTTATTCAATGCCCTCTTCGTAGTATTTATGGGTTATTTAGCATAATCTCTCAACTTTTCCAGATCTATTTTTATTAAATGATCTATGCTTTTACGGTTAATTTTTCTCTTCAACTCTTGGGCTAGATTAACATTCTCATTTGTTGTTTGTACTTGGGCTGCAAATAAAATAAAAATTCTCTTAATAGATCATCTTAAGGGGAAACACCCAAAATGCATAATTAACTACTAAGAGACTAAATTGAGAGAGAGAGAGAGAGAGAGAGAGAGAGAGAGATGTGTACTTGTTTGGGATTCTAAAGGTTGTACTTTTTGAGCTTGTTGACCTTGTGATGACCCTTCTCCAACTTCTAAAGGTTGGGCTTGTTCACCTTGCGATAACCCTTCTCCAACTTTATAAGGTTGTGCTTCTTGAGAATTTCCTGCATGCAAAGATATAATTAGGTCTTCTTTATCAAATTAGGTATTGCAATATCATGCTTACATGTTTCATTAAGACAAGTCACAATCATCAACTTAAAATATGGACAAAGAGAGAGATGAAGAGATATAGACATGTACCTTGTTTATTCTGATAATATATTTCCCGAGCTTCTTCATGTATTCTGTGTTCAGTATCTTTTGAATAATGTCGTGCACTCTTATTTAGCCTTCTCTTTTTATTTCCCATCACAAGTTGCAAGATTGTCTTCTTTTTCCAAATTGTGAAGTATTTTGTGACTTTCAAGTTAAAGATGACATAAACATATATTTATTTATATGTAATCGTTCTGAACCCGAAACGATGCCAAAGAGGCCGACATAGGTTTCTATCAAAAGTCATCTTTGACTTTCGATAGAAACTGAACACTTTCTATCAAAAGTGCTTTGCTAAACGTTGGGGAAAAGCCAAATCATGAAACTACTTTCGATAGAAAGTAGATTCAATCGAAACTAATTAGTTTCGATCGAAACTACTTTCTATCAAAACCCCCAAAAATGATACCATCTGCAAAGGCTAGAACAACAATATGCAGTTTTCATGGCTTTGGGGCTCAAGCGCGAGGCTCAAATGGAAGAATAAGGACACCTCCTTTTGCATCGCACAAGTACTTTGAACAAGCTTTCTAATGAATATAGATTTGACAAATTTTGAATTAATTAGGTCTATGTATTTTGACGTGCATTAGATGTAGGTTTTTTATCAAATATAAACTTCCAGGTTTGACGTTCAATGAAAAATAGTAAAAAATAGAAAAAAAAAATTGAAAAATAACAGTGCCCTCCGGTTTCAAGTCTTCTTTCTATCAATTTTTTTTTTGAATTTTGATAAATATACAACAAGTTATCAGCTACGCAGTCAAGGTATGTCAAAATTATGGTCGACTCTACTTCAAATGTTCATAAAATATGCAATAATCATGATAATGTCATCAAACCAATTGCATGCCCTCTGTATGGATGTTACAAAACCAAATTCAAAAGAAGCACATTGATATCTATTTTAGAAAAAAAGTTATGTTGTACAAAGTCATTGTATCTTTTTGAAAAAGACGTTTTCAGCAACATGGCAGTTTTAGTGGGAGAAAAAAAACCAGTAAAATCAATTCAAAAAAAAATAAAAAATAAAATATTTAGAATCTAGACAGAAAATCCTCAAAGACTCTAGTTTACTTCATCTTCCAATTTCAAACAGTTTAAAGATAATATGCATCCGAATGTGAAAGTTTTTCTCAAAATGTAGACTTCAATGTCCGTTTAGGCAAAAAAGTGTAACCCACTATTATGGTATCACCCATATATATGTATGTATATATGTATATGTATATAAAAAATAGATCATCTCATAACAGGGTCATGTGGTGCTCAAACAGTGAGCTCATAAGCAATGCATGATGCCCTAGCTTGCAGCCTGCAAGCCATCAAGACATTACCTCATGAAATGATCATAAACGGGGAGTACCACATAGAAAATATTAACAACAAAACAAATAAAGAGAGATCAAACACTTCACACAATGCCTTGAAGGTAATAGCAACGATGCTCTAGCTCTCAAATCTCGCGGGTCATCAAGCATTCCAAATGCAAAGATGTAAACAATGTCAGTATTAACATTCATATTGTGCCATCAAATCAACAAATGCCATCAAAATAAAATTGAGTTAATGAGAAGACAAAGCTTGAATGCCTACCTCAAGTCACACACACACACACACACACACACACACACACACACAGAGGTTATAATAACATGTCGACACAAACAATTTAAGTGTTAGAGTGATTAAATGGGGTCATCGGCATGTTATAATAACATGTTGACACAAACAATTAAAGTGTTAGAGTGATTATTTTATAATCATCTCTAAACAAACCAATGTGAAAAATATGTGTGTGTGTGTGTGTGTGTGTACATTAGAAGAGAACATACAGAAACCCTTTGACACCCAGAAATTATTATACTTGAAATATTTAGCAGAGAAATTATTAAGCCCTAGAAATAAGTTAGCCAAATGATTCAAACTACAAATACATTGTATTAAAAAGAAATACAACATCTTCTCATGATTAAAACGACAATGTTCACCATAGTTCATTACATGGTTATGAATGTTAATTCATAAACTTATAATGAACATTCATAAGCCTATAGTGAACAATGTTGTCAAGCCTTTTAAAAGACATTGCAAAGCATGTGTAGAAGCTTTAAACAGACAAACAATAAAATAGTTAAATGAAAAGAGCAGAGAATAATTTATAAAGATATGAAATATTTGGTACCAACCTTAAATTGGAAAGAGAAGAGAATAAAAAAGCTTTGAGTGCAGAGAATAATGCAGCTCTCAAACAGGGAAATAATGCAGCTCTCTAACAGGGAAGACTGAATTACGTGCACTTCCTCACTCTTATACAAAATTGGTCATTTAATTTGTGGTTGGTGTATTTGAAATTCAAATAGTGGTCATTTAAAGTGCTAGAGTGAGAATTTTATAATCACCCATAAACATTCATGAAAACAAGTTGTGCACCGTAATGAAATCATGAAAAAAAAGTTTTATATATATGTATGTATGTATGTATGTATGTATGTATGTATGTATATGATTAAATCGATAATGTTCCCTATTTCTGTCACATATATTACAATAATTACATTGGATAATGTTGCATTCATAAGCCTATAATGAACTACAGAAATCACCACAAGGAAATCATGAAAACAAGTTATGCACACGCATTAGAAGATAACAGACACAAACCCTCTAACCCTCTGACACCCAGAAATGATTATACTCAAAATATTTAATAGAGAAATGATTAAGACCTAGAAATAAGTCAGCCAAATGATTCAAACTATAAATACATTGTATTAAAAATAAATACAACATCTTCTCATGATTAAATCGATAATGTTCACCATAGTTCATTACATGGTTATGAATGTTAATTCATAAGCTTATAATGAGCATTCATAAGCCTATAGTGAACAATGTTTTCAAGCCTTTTAAAAAACATTGCAAAACATGCGTAGAAGCTTTAAACAGATAGACAATAAAATAGTTAAAAGAAGAGAGCATAGAATAATTTATAAAAATATGAAATATTTGGTACCAACCTTAAATTGGAAAGAGCAGAGAATAAAACAGTTATGAGTGCAGAGAATAATGCAGCTCTCAAACAGAGAATGTTGAATTACGTGCACTTCCTCACTCTTATACGAAATTGGTCATTTAATTTGTGGTTGGTGTATTTGAAATTCAAATAGTGGTGAGAATACATCGGTCATTTCATGCATAAAAGCACAAGCATTTGCTTTCATACGGTGGATGGAAGAAGTACATATTTGAATATTAATTTGTTTTTTTTAAATTCAAGTAGAAATTTGATTGACAAGTTGCATTTTTGTATTTGTCATTCACTGCATTTTTTTAATTCAAGTAGAAATTTAAATGATAATTTGCATTTATAATTTAGTATTTCATTTGGTGGATTGAAGAAGTGCATAATTTGAATAATAATTTGCAGTATTATATTCTTGTACAAATTTAAATTATTATTTACATTTATAAATTTGGTATGTCATTTGGCAGATTGAATAAGTGCATAATTTGAATAATAATATGCATTTTTATACTCTTGCAAAAATTTAGATTTTAATTTGGTTTTTTTAATTTGGTATTTCATTCGATGGATTGAGAAGTACAAATTTGAATAATAATTTACATTTTCTAATTGAAGTACAAATTAGAATTACAATTTGCATTTTTTAAATTAGTTTTCATTCTTTATTTGTACTCTATTGGTGAGCCTTACACCATTTGTTGTCTACGCAGGTACAAATTGTTGCTCGATTAATTTTCTGAAGATGTCATACCTGCTTGGGTGAATGTGCAGATGAGAGCCATATAAAAATAATATAGCATGTATTTAAAGTGTTTGTGCACCAATAGCTGTGCATGTATGTAATTGATTCAAACTAGTATGCACCAATAGTCGTGCATGTATGTAGTCGATTGAAGATGTTCTACACCAATAGCTGTGCATGTATGTACACAAATGGAACATGATGTGCACTTTATTATGATATATTGATATTGTAAGACCAATCCATTATTTTTGTAAATGTAAGCAAACATATTTCAATGTTAATAATGATGTAACCTTTTTGGTGCAAGTTGATGTGTAATAGAAACAAAATTGTACCAATAAACATGCAAGTTGATGTGTAATAGAAACAAAATTGTACCAATAATCGTGCACTGGTAGTGTCTAGTTAATAGTGTTGTGGTGCACGACTATTGGGCGTGTTACTAACACTTATTGGGTTTTTGTGTGTGTAGGATATGACCATCTTGAAGTTGGTTATTGGGGGGTCTCTATGACAAAACCCTATCACGGTTATTGGGTCACTATCACGGCTATTGGGAGGTATATCAGTTATTGGGTCTTTTCCCCTAGTGGTTCATAAAAATAGTCAACATCATCTCTTAAAGGAAAGTAAAGTTTATTAACATTTACCAATACTACACCATACAATACATAGCCTCTACACAATCACTCATAAAAACATATACAACTATCAAATGAAAAGACGAGAGAAGATGAAAGGTCATGTGACTGTTGGACTTCACATTCCCAACATGAATATGTAGAGTCTAAAGAAAAAGAGGAAAGGATTTTAGAGCTAGTCGTTGAAGAAGCCAACTCCAACGTCTCGACCAAAACCTCATAACCTACAACTTGAGCTATGTATTTAAACAAATGTAATGTGAAATATATTGCTTCATTGCTGATTATGATTTGCACTTAAAATATCTGGTTTTACCATGATGTATGTACATAGGTTAATGATTGAGAAAGGCTATATAACCCAAGATTAATGTTTGGTACATTTGCTAAACTACCTATCTTGTTGGGATATTGTTAATTGGTTTCAAGAATTTGAAGGCACATAACCTACATTTCTTGAGTTCTTTCTTGTAACTTGATAATTCTATTGGAATAGCCAAGGTTTACTTAAGTTATTAAAGATTTCCTAAGAATTTATTACACTAGCTTTCATTCTATCATGGATTTCAATACAATGGTGAATGAATATTCAAAGTGTTTTAAAATAATTTTGATGTATCAATTTCAATTTCCAAATTTTTTTTACAATGATAAGACGAATGCTTCAAACCTTATAGACAAGATTTGAAAAACAAAAATTAACATTTGAATTATTTTATCATTTTTTTTTAAATGTCAAGCAATATATAGATATTTTTAATTAGATTAAAAATTTATTTTAAACATTTAATTTTAACTATTGAACAATTTCTATGTAAGATGTGTATGAGCTAAAGATACAAGAAAAATGAACAATTTATAATAAATAATGTAATTTCATAATTCATTTGTTATTTAATTTTTAAAAATCATATAAAATGAATCTTAACATATTGGGTGGTTATTACTAGTAACTTTGTTAGAGTTTGACATTAATATTTGCTTCTGAAGTAGAAGTTGGTTTTATTAGATTTTTTTTTGGAACACCTTTTAGAATATCACACTTGTAAATAGTCTCAATTATTTTTCTATTGCATAGTTGTTTATGATTAAAGGTAAATTGGGCATTGAAGGACACTCAAAACCATTTACAAAATGTTGTCTAACAAAATAAATATTTCTACAAAACAAAAAATTGAAAAACTATAATGAGCTTCCAAGAAGGCAACAACAACTAGGAATTAAGCACCAATTAACTGGCCAAAATACAAGAGAGGCCTCAACAAGAATGATCAAGGTCACTCAACCTAAATCTAAAGCACATAGACTTAATAGGTGTTGGTAAAAATTCCTTTACACTTCATGCAATACTAAAGCTAACTGGTCCTAAAGAACCTTTCATTGAGCCTCCATCCAAAATACCATGAGAGATTCGTCCTCTTCAATCTCCTTTGGGATGTTACATTTCTTACTTGGATCTTCTTCTTTGTCCCAACAAAATATTGAGGAGCATCTCCTCATCCTCCTCAACCCAATCAACCTTCTAATAATCCATCATCATCATCTTTTGACTTTTCCACCATGATCTTTATTAGGACATCAAAAGCCCCTTCTTCATTGCATGTGCACAAGGAAACACCCACAACATTCTACACATGTAGGAAGAAACACCCACAGTGACTATTCCCATGTAATAGGAAACACCGATGTCATTGCCATTGCAAGACGCTAGCTTTTTCTGCTTCATATAAATCTTTCTCTACATTGAATCATTTGTCAAGCTAAACTCTTGACAATTCTTTGCAATAACACCCTTGTTTGAGATGCTTATGATGTTTATCGCCAATATGTTCAATGATGTATGTTTACTAAAACATCCCCTAATATGGTTTTTCTCATTAATGAATTTGGTAGTGCATGTTAATTGTTACATGCATTTACTTTTTAATAAGATATTTTTTGGTAGTATGCCCTAAAATTATGCTTTAAGAATGAGTTACTAAGTCTTGGGTCTCACTTAGACTTTCCCTGATAACATGTAAAACCTTATTGAAAGTTTATTCTTTTTATTTTTATTAAATCCAAAAATGTTATAGTCATTCATAAGTATCACCCTTATTTTATCTATGTTTCATCAATTGTTTTCTTAACCTAGACTAAATACTTTGTCATATTTAATAAGAAATCTCTATGTATCCCGATTTGGGGCGATTTCCTTAGCTTTTCCTTTCCATGTTCAAACTCTTTAACATCAATCCGAAAATCCTTGGGCTTTTTTATGTGTGATGAACACAATATGTTTTTATAAGCTTGACTCGGAAGAGGGTTTGTGTCGAGTTAGATCCTTTCAAGTATTTCAAGGAGATAATTAACATCCAAATTAGGTATATGAGATACAAACATTGCATTATCTATTGGAGATTTTTTAATATTATGGAGTGGGATAGTGCTATAGATATTGAGTATTATTACTTGATGAAGAATAATACATTTGATTTTATTTCTCTTCCTCAGGGTATAATGGTAATTTGGTGTAAGTATTAAATAGTATCAGTCATGTCTTGATGCTAATATTTTTTACAAGTTGAGGGTTTTGACTACTTCAAGTTATTTCCCCTTGTAGTCAATATGGATCCATTCATCCTGATCATCTTACTTGATAAATTTTAGGGATAACCCACTTTACAAATTGATTTAAAGAGTGATTTCTTGAATAGTGATTACCATTTGCAAATGTACATAAAGAAATTCCAAGATTTGTGTAGAAATTTTCTCACATTTTGAGGATGTAATTATTTCTATATTCTCATTATGCCCCTTAGGATTTATATGATAAGGTTGGTTAGTTTCAAATTGATTCTATTCTCTCACATTGCCCATCTAATCACATCTTGTGTATATTCAATAACATAGAGATGACCTTATAATACTAGTCTTCTATGCATACAATTTGATTATCAAAAAGAGTTCACCATCCATGCTTTATAATATGAAATACTCTTTGGGTGAAAGCGATGGTGGAAGAACAAGAGGAAAAGTATTAAGAACAATTACAAAATATTAGCATTTTAAAATTTTATGCAAAGTATAATAGTAGAGGCAAGGCATGTGAACAATTTTGCAAATGTCATCTAGCCAATAAGACACTAGGAAAAAAACATAGTTGAATTACTCATGCTCATTCGCCAAAAGATTGTTTTCCCTGATTTTTTGAAAAATTAAAAAACACCTAACAAAAACCTGAAAGATGAATCTGAAAAAAGAAAAAGAACCTAAAACTAGCACTTGCACCCGAAGGAGGTGCAAGGGGTAAGCCGATAGGAGAGAAGTTGTAAGTTATTGATAGCACATTTGAAAACATAATATTTGAAGTATTTACATACAAAATACTGGATGTACGTGATACAATTTTGTATTACATAACATTGATTATTTATGTATTTGCTTGTCTTTGATAGTAATATTTGTGAAACCATAAACTTTGAAGCATTTACATATAAAGGAACTATATGCATGATCCTTTATAGAACACTTCATATTGTTGTTGCTATTCTTTTGTGTCGCCATTCTTTTTTTGATTCCTACCGGTTGAAACATCAAGTTAGTGATCTTTTATAAGCAATAGTATATGCAGTGTGCTAAGGAAAAAATTAATTACAAAGGGAAAGAGGGCATTGTGGACCTGTTCTCATTATTTTGATAGTCGTTGGATTTGGGACTTTTCCTTTTCTTGATAATTGTGTATGGATCTATATGATTTTTTGTGCAGCTCTTGATTTGATTCTTATAGGTTGAAACATTAAGTTAGGTGTCTTTTATAAGCAATAGTATATGTAGCACGATAAGGAAATCATATATTTCAAAGGGTAAAA
This sequence comes from Thuja plicata, assembly GCA_018584345.1. Lineage (NCBI taxonomy): Eukaryota > Viridiplantae > Streptophyta > Pinopsida > Cupressales > Cupressaceae > Thuja > Thuja plicata. The sequence continues at coordinate 281,613 of MU226151.1, read as the reverse complement.
AGGCATTGTGTACCTGTTCTCATTCTATTGATAGTTGCTGGAATCAGGACTCTTCAATTTTCCTGATAACTGTGTATGGATTGTTTTTCATTCTCGAATATCGGTCAAAGGAGAATGGTGGTTGTATACGAAGGTCATTTATTGTTTTAACTCTTGATATAGTTGTAAATGTCAATCCCCGTCTTTCTATTCTACCAATATCAATTGTTGCTTTGGGGAGTGTTAGTCCCTAGGATTTATGTATTGTGATTGCCCATGCCATGGAAAGGGGTATTTGCCTATGGTTCCCTAGGGATATAGGTTGAATAGGTATAATTTTTGGATCACTTTGGTCCCACGGTGGTCCAGTGTAACTATCGAATCTAACAACTACGTAGAGTGGTAAATCTGGGGGTTTAGTGCCAATTGTGTACACAATATGTAGCACTTCACCAAGAGATCCATTGACAAGTCCTGTTTGAGTCCATAGGTTTGTTGTTAACATTTTTCTTTGTCCTTTACAAAACAAAAGCTCTTTTGGTAGCTGGTCAACACCATTGTTATTCTTTGGTTTTATGTGCATGTTCACTGCAATACAAAGGGCAACAGGGAAATTAAGCAATTGCAACATCTTTGTGTTGTGTACATTTACTAAATCATTTGTAGCGTATAGGTGCATTGTTTGGTTGAATATATTTTTTTCTTCAAGACATAGTGACTTGTTTGTGCGGCCCATTAGTAATTGCCAATCTCGTGTTGTTGGTTCTGCATTACGCATGTTTAGTAATATTTGATGAAAGTCACATTGTGTTTGTGTGTCACCCTGTTGACGAAAGATTATTTCCAATGTAACAATTGTAGTGAATTGTTCCCATAGGAATTTAGCATTTGAGTGCAATGCATAGATTGGTTTATCCATTATAGGTGGTAATTGTGCCAAGTCGCCCACAAGAATGATAGATGTTCCCCCGAAACATAAGTGTTGTTTATGGGGGAAAGCTTCATGCAGTCTCGTATCCATTTTTAGTAGTAACATTGGTCATATGAAGCTCATCTCATCAACAAGGAGATATATCACATGTTTCATGTCTTCTTGAAACACTAATAGTGATTGGCCCTTTAGTGGTTGCATTTCTCGTATTGGAATTTTAAGGGCGGTATGTATAGTTGAGGCATGTATGTTAAATGCAATAATTCATGTAGGAGCAACAACAAGGAGTGGATTGTTTTTTTTTATGCTAGGTTCCAAAGTGCATGTTTGATGCAGTGTATTAGGTAAGATTTACTTGTACCCGTTGTTCCTTGTATGATCATGTGCAAGGGTTGATTGTAATAGAAATTAGTATAATGTTCTTTGATAATGGTAAGTGCTAGTTGTTGTTTGGGAGATAGTGGGAATGGTGGATCATTCATTTGAAATGTGGATTGTTCATCATGTGGGGACACCTTGTTTGTGTTTATAAAATGTTCTGCAGTGTTGTGCAAACTTGGAGGTATAGCACATTCGTCCCATGTATTCAAACTGTCATAGTCATGTCTACCAAGCATTTCAATGACATCTAGATTTTCACTAGAAGCTAGGCCCATTTGTGAAAGCAACTCCCATTCATTCATTTGAAGTGTATTTTGTATACCATCATCACTATCAATGTCATCGACCTCTTCATTGTTAACCTCTATAGATTTGAGGCGGTCAATATGCCAGACATGGTATTTATGAATGTTTATTTGCTTCCAATTTGCAACAATGCTATCTTTAGTTAAACCAATATCTGTAGAAATGGTTCGAAAATGCTTGTATAGGAGTAGCTCACTCCAGCAAAATGTTTCAAATTGTTCAGAATCCTCATTTTGTATAGTATAGAATCGAGGAAAGACATTGATAATTGCCTTTTGTTTCCTAGATCTCCACTTGCACCCTTTGCAGTTTGGTGAAAATGAATAGGATCTTGCAGATTCAATTAGTGTGACTAGTTCCATCTCAGTAGATCATTGTACGTAGGAGTGTAGATAGTGCATCTGCATTGCATTTTCATATGGTTTTCTTTGGATGCGATGGATAATTTTTCTCCCAACGTTTATAGTCATAAATGAGAGGCTACAAACAACTAGGGGTAATTTTTGTAGCATATGGCATGGCTCTTGTGCACCTATATCACGATCTTCTATGATCTCAGCCATAAATTTGCGATATGTTGTTAGTGCTGGATCTTCTGCTGCTTGTTTTTGACATATGCATGTTAGCATATTTACACAGCTTTCTGATTTTCTTTCTACCTTAGATGCATATTTGGCAATATATTTAAGAACAAGTTCTTTCTAAACAACTAGTGGACAATCCATATTAGCTCTCCAAATGGATATCATTTATGGGTTATGTGTATTTAACATATCATCATTTCGTGCTGGGGTGTATTTTTTTTATCCTAGAGTCATCACAAGATAAGGATGAGCTGGTACATTTAGGCCATGGAGCTTTGTATCGACATTCTAAAGATCAACCATGTTTATGTAGGCATGTTGCTTCAGTGCATTTTGTGTGTCTTTGGATGTGATTGATTAAGTTTTCGTAGTCATCAAGTGTATTTATAGAGAATATCTTTGTTGTACTCAACAAGCAAGGATATTCATGTGATGAATGATGTCTTGTGTTTTGTCTTTTAGTTTGATTACAAGGATTCCATGCAGTTACATATTTGTCAAAGAATAACTTTGCTTTCTCTTTAGCTGCGTAGTTTTTCCAGTCAAGTTTGTCCATGTTTGGTGCATTAGGAATCCAAATGAAGCCATGTATGTGTGCTGATCCTCGAGGTTGTCATTCATATCTATACCAATAATCTTGTGCACATAGGAACTTGTCTATTATTTCTTCACAAAATATTGTGAAATGCTGATGCAAATAAAGGGATGTAGTATGTGGGTTATCAATTATGTTATTTGTGTGTTCTTTGTTAGACTGTAGTTTGCATGGCATGCCATTTGTAAACAATTGTTGTAAATCTGGCCACTTAGTATTTGCTGCACTCAATGTGAAGAAGAGATTAGGGGATCCTAATTGGTTGATCATGTTTGAAAGTTCACCGTGACATTTTCTCCACTATGAGTGAGTTCCCCTATATGAAGATCCAAAATGCATCAATTCTTCACCTAACTGTGTGTTGGGCAATTGTTGTAAGTGAATGCATTGACTATCAATGGTGGTGGGTATGCAATCCTATGCATTTTGCTTCACAAAAATAGATGAATGTCCTTGGCTACGGTGTCGCACATTAGATTCAAAACAAAATAGAAAAATCTTGGATGACTTCCAAATCTATTCTCATGAAATCTCATTAGGTGCAATATATATTCATGCATCTCAATTTGTCTATATAGAGGCTACAAGTGTAATGCAACACCATTCGAAAAGAGTGTGGGAAAATCCATGTCCAAAATACCTTCAGTATTATATTCATTTATAGTTGATGTTTCAAGTTCTGGCCAAGGAGCAGGGATGTCATGCTCAGATGTAAGTTGCAAGGTCTCTTTGATGATATCCATTTCATGACGTCTATTTGGTACCCTAGCTAGGAATGATGATAATTACGTTAGGTCATTCTCAAATTGATCTGCAATAGGCATAGGTTCAGTGGTTAGTTCCACCATATGTTCATTTTCAGCAGTAATGGTATGAAGCATGCTTGAAATATCTATATTTATATATGGAAGTTGTGTTAAAGACTCAACATCAATTTCAACATCCTTGTAATATGGGTCATATTTGATCTTATATTGTAGTGTAGTTTGTACATGACTTCTACTCACATAACAATCATAATGGTTTCCTTGTGAATGAGATCTTCTAACTACTAGGACATCCAAATTTCCGATTTTATGTGGTAGATATTTTTCTATTGTTTTGATATTTTGTGGGAAGCTAATTGTGTGACCACTATACTTTTATTGTCCTCCATGTGCGTGGGTTACCTGCACTATTGGGTTTACGCATGCTATGAGCATCTCTTCAACTTGGGTTAGGTTCTTTAGCTCATTTGGTTGCTTTCCTGGGTCAATATTGTTAGATGTTGAGAATCTATGTTGACCTTTTTCACGAGAGCATCTGGTAAATACTAGACCATTATTTGTTGAATTTGTGTGTATTCCAGGGTATCATTCATTACATATCATGCATGTTTTCAGGTCTGACAATGCATCTATTCTATGACGGAATCACTTAGAAGCTATTATAAAGGCATTAGACATCTGTGGTATGAGATGGGTTGGATGCATAGTTGTACTCTTAGTACTATTTTGTGTATTTGTGTCTTGGGTTTCTTTGTTTTGTTTGCGTTGAATGTGGCAACAATTTTTTATTTCTTCCTTATGGCGAGAATAGGAGTCTTGATTTCTTTTATGACATTTCATTTTTTTGACGTCATGTGTGGAGGCTGCAGTGTGATAATTCTGAGGGGGGAACTCGTCATCTGCAAAGGAAGTAGTAATTCTCAATATCAATGTTGAGATAGCACTTTTTTATATAACTAGAGAAGATTCCTCGTCATCTGCAAAGGAAATAGTAATTCTTAATATTAATGTAAAGAGTAAGAAATATTAGTTGAATTAGGAAAGATTAACAGGATTGAAAAAATGCAAAGTTGAAAGCATTTGCATCATGTTAGCATTGTTAAACAAGAATTTGAAAGGGTGTATAAACATAATAATGAAGAAGTAAGGTGTTTGAAAGTAATAGAAACATCATTTTCATGGAAAAGAAACAATGTATACATTCTATAATGTCACTAAAGTAGATGCTAACACACATATATTTATTCATCAAATATATAGTTTTTCAAATATTCTCATACATAGAATGGACAACTTATAATGTCACACTTGACTGAAGTAGATGCAAACTTAAATATAAATATTCATCAAATATATAGTTTTTCAAATATTGTTGTACACATTATGAACAACGGAGTTATAGTTAGGTGATTTTGTTATTGCATGGATCTTCAATATTTCCCAACAAGATGGCACTTTCTTCAATGAAATCTAACACGTCAGCTTTGGTGATTGTTGACTTCAACCGGCTATGAGCACCACTTGAATCGTTTGTAGCTGAGATGGTGAAGAGGAATTGTTTAAAACATCTTTGTTTGATTATTGTGTCAGCATCAAATTCTGCCTCTTGGTTGAATTGGAGGATGTGTAAATCATGAGCAGACATCCCTAGAATGTAGGTAGCTGGCTCATCAAAGGCAACAGCCCATAGTGTTCCTGTATGATACGCCAACTTTAACTGTAGAATGTATCTGTAAAGGCAATTTGCAAATGTAGCTTTGCACTTTGCACAAGTCCATGTATCGTCAATTTTGTTCAACCTTTTTCTTACATTGTTTACCACTTGACTGAAGGGGGCAAGATGGATAGTAAAGTGAGTTTGATTTTATGAACTGTATTGTTGCTTTTACAATGTATTGAGTAGGGTGGGTTGCATGCAAAGTTTGCTCTTCAATTTCAGTGATTGTTTTCCTTGTGATTTGTAGGGGTGCATCTATAGCTTGTGTGTTCGATGGTGTAAAATTCTTCTCATTCTGTATAAACCACAATTTTAGTTTCGTTGCCTCCTCTATGTTTGGGTCAATAAAGAGGTGAGTACTTGACAAAGTGATTATCACCTTTCCATTGTACTCTTTCACTTTTCCAGTTTTAACTGCAAGAACAATGACATTGTTTAAGTGGTACATTTCAAGAAGTTGTGTCCCTTCTTTTTGAGTGGTTGGACCCCATAATGTGACATTTATAGTAGATGAAGTTGTATCTGTTATCCTTACACTTCTTCTGAGAACTTTTGTCCCATTGCTCCTCCTTATTGTAGAGTGTGGATCTACACAAATGACAATACCAATAACATCAACAAGACAATTGTTGGCCATGTGCATAATTTCACCAATAGGTATGAAGGAAAAGTGATGTTTTGGGATTGTAAGGTCCTCAGCTGAGAGTGAAAATATTGAATCATCTTGCAAACAAATCTCAAGTTGGCTATTAAGTTTGTTATACAATCTGTTTGTTGTCTTAACAGTGCCACCTGATATTGTATATATAGATCCTATCTGAATATTCATGTAATGTAGATCAGCAACTTTGTTGAAGTAGGTGATACGTGTCTCAATCTTCTCACAATCTATAATATCAAAAGAGAAGACATTTCCTTGTCCATTTTGTGTCTTGAACTGGTGCATTACTTT
>MU226151.1:255762-266215 GCA_018584345.1 Thuja plicata | reverse complement strand
CGTCCAAACGGGTCGAACACATATTCCGGATATCATTTTGAGGATATGATATTCTAGAATTGCAGCATATTCTAGAATTGACTATATCCGGCATTCCGTATGCCTGCGTCCAAACGGGCCCTAAAAGCTTATAGTTCATGTTTAAGCTTTTGAGTAGTTACAATGAACCTAGGAGGATTCGCTATGTACACAGGTTGAAAAAATTATCATTTTGTGGTGACGCCAATACATATTCTCTATTGTCTTGTTCATAATTCACTTTGACCACCACAAAATTTGCCTAGTTGATGCAATGCATACAAACGTCTCAATAATTTTATGTTATGGTTAACAATAAAGTTGCACTAGACCCTCAGTTAGATATATATTTTTTAATACTATGGGAATGCAAGCAACATCATGTACTATGAATACCCATAAAGTTGCACAACTTCCTCAATTATATCTATTTTTTCAAAGTGTATACAAGCAAACAACTACTCGTACATGTGGTAGTTTTTTGTGAGCTTTTAGTCGCATGTATCAATTGATGAGCTTAAGGGGCTTTATAATGAGTGGTTCATAAGACAACACTTGCTGAAGGTTTTGCAAATGGGGCTGCAAGAAAAGTGGGCTTAACCTTGAAGGAAACTCTGTGCTTAAATGAACTTGAGCTGGAGTAGTATTGGGATGGGCGACCTACCGAGAAGTCCCGATGCTTTACCTCTTTGAGGATCACCTAGATGCAATGAAGTGCTAAGTGTTCCATTCATTCTCATTAGAAATGAGTTCTTATGAACCACTTCTCATGAAGCACAGGTCGATGAGTTTGACTCAAAAACTACACAGTTGAATCTTGATAGCAATATCACTAGCATGTATTAATACATCAATTGCTACTAGGTCCTTTCCCCTACTTGTTTTGAAATTAAATTTTAATTAATATTGAGAATGATTCTACAATGACACCAAGAGGTAGAATATAATGACATGGGTGTCAACGAAAAACTCTTTATCTACAACCATAAATTAGACAATTTTTTACACATCAAAATATTAATATTTGATAATAAATAGAATCATTCTCACTAAGATGTGCATACTAATTATAACAATATAAATAATAAGATTCAACTCTCTTTATATGTGAAAGTTTGAAATCAACAATATTAGTTATGTGGGTTATTTATTTATATTTATAAGGGAAGAAAACACAATTGGAATTGATCAACGGGAAAGTGTTTAGCTACTTTGTTAAGAGTAAATCTTCATTGTTTAAAATGCAGAATGCCACCATCATCTTGTTAATAATATATACATCTGTGAGATCGCTGCAATGGGATAAATTTGTGTTTGATTATATTTCCAAGTATAATATACGTGCAAACCCCCTTTTCATTACGCATTGATGGCTCTTGCATTTGTCATTCACTTACGCGCGACCATCTCATCAATCGTCATATTAGTATAAATACAACCACTCAATCAAAATATGCATCTTTAAAGCCGAAAATCAAATCCATTCTGACACATTTTAATCAAATTAAAGCTAAAGCCAAATCTTCAACAACTACAAAACCTATTTTGTGTTAGCAAAGAAGCTGTACTGCATAGAAAATTATTTCTATTTGTAATATGGAAGTGGAAAAAATCAATAATTAACATCTGTTTCATATGAAAATTTTAACAAATAAAAGGTAAGAGAGTTTGTGGTCTATGGCATTGTAAACAACCCAATATAACAAATTTCACCACACCCACAAAGACATATATTCACATAGAAATTTATCACATTATAGCAATCTTTGATCTCTTTGTTGAAAAAAAAAGCAGACACACACACGAGAAACACAACGGAGGATCTTCTATTGATTAATGATTAGATAAATCTGACGATCAAGCCATTACAATTGCCTCTTTAAATAGAGGTCTTTAGAGTACTCCAGAATTATGAGAACATTCTGGAATTGTGCTAGACTCTGCTGGAAGAGAGTTTGTGGACAATGTTTGGATGGTGCTGGAAGTTTCCAGTTTTACTGTGCACGTCGGTGCCGACAATGGTAGTTGGAATAATTAATTTATTTACAACATCCCCCCATAAATTAATTATCAAACTGTTTAGATATCCCCCCATAAGCTAGAAACGATGGGTCCTGGCTTAGAGCTTTGTTAGGTACCCATTTACATTTCACTTATCAAATGCTTCACATTGTTTCCCCAATCACTGTTGAGTTTTCACGGATCACCCCTAACCAATGTGCAAGTTTGAAGTACTTTTTTAGTCACCACAAACTTTGCACTCAAGTGGTTTTAGCTCACCACAAACCTCACATAAGAAATTAGAAAGTGGTTTAAGGACAACCACGAACTAAACAATAAATGGTTTCAGGATTACCACAAACCAAGCACTCACTGGTTCTAATGACCATAAATCATCATTGCGGGGAAACCATCATCACTCTGGTATTTTCCCGATTTGCACCTGCATGAAACGTGATTATTGAGTCCATATGAAAAAAAATCCATCTATCGAGATACATGGGTGCCCAGCCGCTGTACTCGTCAGTTCAATAGGACTCCTTTTTGGATACATGGTTCATCAATAAGTTAAACCACAAACTTCTGGGGTGTCGGGTATAACCGATAATACACCCCTTACAATAATGCAGGTACAATACATTCATCAACTTCGTGATTGCACACTATTTGGATTGGCCTCTTTTCAAGAGCCTCCCAAATAATATCAATCACTTCAAAAAATGAGAACATTGATATCTTGAGGGGTATCTCTTGAGAAATATACCAAGTTAAAACTATGGCACATTTAGATAAGCAAATTTTCTCACCTCCAACCCAAACTATTTACTCAAGTAAAGTGGGAAGGGGCAGAGAAAAAATTGAGGAAAAAAATAGGGGAGGCGTCCAACACCAAACACAAACTTCTTTTCTTTTTTGAATTTCCAAAAAAACACTACAAACTTATATGATTTTCCTTGATTGACATGACAGAGCTGTGGATTTGTAACTTACTGGTTTCTTTGATTGGTGCTCCTTTCTGCAGGTGGCAATTACTAAGATTTCCATTTCAACAACAAACGCCATTTTAACTTCTTCACCAACGATCTGCAGCCTTGGGGGGTGGCTCTTTGACCTTAACTCCAAACTACAATCTTTCCTGATTTCCTGATTTCTGGCAGCGATCTACCTTTGGTTGCAGCCTTTACACATGCTAGAAATGAAATCTTTTGCAAGCAGTCTGATGATCAGTCATAACCACAAATACAGTCACCATTTTCTCCGCCATTTCCTCACATGATGTTTGAACACTTGTATTCTTGGCAGCTCTCACTCTCAATTTCCGCTAACAGTGATCAAATCATTCACGACATCGCACAATTTTTTTCACACACAATCTATCTGCTCCATCTCAAACTTCTGCTTCAGCAAATTCATTTGCCTCTCTTCAGGCTCTTCAAGATCTACCATGGGCTCTTCAAGATCTACCATGGGCTCTGATACCATTTGAAAAAAAACAGAGCAGAGAGACACACACACGAGAAACAGAGAGGAGAAACACAAAGGGGATCCTCTATTGATTATAATGATCAGATAAAATCTGATGATCAAGCCATTACAATTGCCTCTTTAAATGGAGGTCTTTAGAGTACTCCAGACTTATGAGAACATTCTGGAATTGTGCTAGACTCTGCTGGAAGAGAGTTTGTGGACAATGTTTGGATGGTGCTGGAAGTTTCCAGTTTTACTATGCATGTCGGTGCCGACAGTGGTAGTTGTTATAATTAATTTATTTCCAACACTCCTCAATAGACTTCCATTATAAATTCAACTGTGAAAAGAGCATGAAACAAAGGGCTCTTATACGAGGCATTTTTCTCGCCTAATTTACTTGAATTGCTCTCTGCACTCCCCTCTCTTGTAAAAGCAGAGACATTTCTTCTGCGAAGGGCTTGATTGGGTTCAGGTCGATCATTTTCTCGCAGAATCCCTCCTTGTCAAGAATTATCAAGCCTGAGGTGTAAATCTTTTGATAAACAATGATGTATAACCTTTTTATGATACAATCATCATATTCATTGAACTTAATTGAGAAAATGATGAGGTGTAAATCTTTTGATAAACAATGATGTATAACCTTTTTATAGAGAAAATATTAGTTTTCTAACCACTACTACACTAATCTTTTGATAAAAAACTAAAGACAGCAACTTCATAACCCCTACTTCCCTTATTTAAATCCTGAAAACAAAATAATCCAAGTGCACACTCTACATGTGAATCACAAGTTGAAAAGATCATGGAACCAAACGTTGACAATGTGGTGAATCTTCTTTTTTTAAAACGCAGAGTGCTTCCATCATCCGGTGAAGGCTCTATGTATCTTCCTCCTTCAAGGATAAACTTAGATTTTGCACACCCTACAGATTTTGACTAACTACAGCACAACTGTGTTGTTCAGTCTATGATTATCCCATTTTGACCCCATTTTGACCAACTGGGTCGATGAAATTGGCCGCCAGATTGCAAAAAACAGTTTTCGGTATAACCCAAAACATCTGTGAGATTTGGGAATTGGAGGCTATTTATAGCTGTCCCGGGCCTCTTGTCATTCAATTGGATTGACTGGTTTCAATAGTTTTGCTCTGTATTCAAGATTTTGTGATCATTCTAACAATGGAAGGACTGATACCTCTGATTTACAGAGCTCTTCTTTGAAACAGAGGACAGCAGATGTACAGGACTCTTTCATCTGATTCTTCTTCTACAGGTTTTTATACCTATTTGCCCTGCGAATCTCCGAGGCTTGATAATTCTCGACAAGGAGGGATTCTGCTACAAAATGATCGACCTGAACCCAATCAAGCCCTTCGCAGAAGAAACGTCTCTGCTTTTACAAGAGAGGGGAGTGCAGAGAGCAACTAATGTAAATTAGGCCAGAAAAATGCGTCGTATAAGAGCCCTTAGTTTCATGCTCTTTTCACAGTAATGAGTTTATAATGGAAGTTTATGCAGGAGATCGAAGATCGCTGTAATGTGATAAATTTGTATGTGAATATAGATTTTTGTTGGTGTGGTGAAATTTGTTATTTTGGGGTGTTTCCTGTAATGGCAAGGTGTTGTTGTTTACAATGCCATAGACCACAAACTGTCTTACCATTCATTTGTTAAATTTTTTATATGAAACAGATGTTAATTATTGATTTTTTCCACTTTCCCCGAATCCATATTACAAATAGAAATAATTTTGTATGCAGTGCAGCTTCTTTGCTAATACAAAACAGGTTTTGTAGTTGTTGAAGATTTGGCTTTAGCTTTAATTTGATTACAATGTGTCAAAATGGACTTGATTTTCGGCTTTAAAGCTGCATATTTTGATTGAGTGGTTGTATTTATAGTAACATGACCAGACCAGAGATGAGATGGTCACGCATAAGGCGAATGCCAAATGAGAGAGTTATCAATGTGCAATGAAAAGGGACGTCGCTAAGTTTCAGACAGAATGTATCATTGATCAAATTTGAAAAATCTGAAAATACTGTGGATTTTTGCAAAATTTTCAACATCTGTTCTTAATGCAAAATTTTCAACATCTGTCCTTAATGCTCTACATATTTTGTGGTTGAAAAGCACAAAAAAAGTATCAAAAACTTACTATGTTTTCGCCAATTTGAAAAAAAAAAAGTTTGACATTTTTTTATCTTATACATTCTGTGTGGAGTTTAACCAGCCTCAATGAAAAGGAGGATTGCGCAGATATTATACTTGGAAATGATCCAGATGGCACATATGTATGCACACGAACTGTTTAACAAAATACCTCACAGAATTCTACTGTTATACCGCCATGACTCGCAAGTTCTGCACACAATGGATTTGTGAAAAGGCTTTGGAAATGTAAATGGTGGACTGATTGCTACCCAATCATTACACAATGCCATCTCCATGTGAAACAACAGCTAGTCATTAAGTTTGAATGCTAAATCAGAGTCAGCTATTGCGTGTACTGGAAATCACAAGGTGGTCAAATTAACTAGCTCAAAACAGAGCCTTACTACAGTAAGAAAGGCAGTTATCCAACCAACTAGAACGTAATTCATATGAAGGATGTTTAAAAAAAAAGTTGTTCTTCTTTTGTATGGATTATGTTTTAGTTGTCTAAATAGTCATTTTCCTTATAGTTGTTGTAGGGTTTAGATGTTCACTTGAAGACTTGATTCATCAATCTTGTCATCATGGTTGCTTATGGAAGCTTAATATTTTCAACTTTCATAATAATCTTTGTTTTCATATAATTTGTATAAAGAAGAATTTTTTTAAAAAATTATCTTTGTTTTCATGTAATTTGTAAAGAAGAGTTAAAAAAATATATGAAGTTTTCTTTCTTTGTATGGATTGCATTTTAGTTGTCTAGATAATTGTTTCCTCATAGTTGTAGGGTTTTAGATTTTTACTTGCATACTCCACTCATCTTATCGTTATGACCACATATGGAAGCTTAATCTTTTCAACTTTCATAATAATCTTAGTTTTCATAAATTTATATTTGTAGCATTAAAAAAAAGGCATAAGAATATATAAAGAGACTGCATAGAATGGATAAGAGAAAATATGAAGTCATATTTCCTTCATGCTCAAAACACATAGATTAATAAAATATTTATTTCAATTCTTTTATTCTTCTTTGCCTAAACCCTTGTCTTTGTGTTGCTTCTTTATACACATAACACACCAAGGTCTAGATCTATGGTCTTACCCCTTGTACCAATTAGAATATGGATCAATATATAAAATGGTATCTTTTGAATTGGTTTTATTTTTATATTTCAACAGGGATCAATATAATAATATGAGAGAATTTAGGAGCATTGCAATAAATAACATAGCTATGATTATGACCATATGTGAAGTCATAATAACAAATCCAAAATATATTGAAAGCAAGGAAAAGCTAGTGAATTGGTCATGTCAAACTCTCCATACTATGGATAAATGAGTAGGGACTTAACTGAATGAAACAATTAAGCATCAACTTTTGTTCCTCAAAAACAACATATCCCTTTCTTTCCATCACCTTCACATGAGGATTAAAGGCTACATAATCATCCCAGTACACCTAAAAGGGAGTCCTTTTTGAATTATAAGAACCCCCTTCACTTTATGTAAACAATTCAAGTTGATTATTTTAAACAAATTAGCTACATAGGTTCACCTTGCACACTAAGCTCTTAAGATTGTTTTTTTTTTCCACAACTACACATACATGTACCTAAGAGATCAAGGCCTATTCTTATTATTTGTGGTAATCAAAACAATGTCCTACTATTCTTTTTCTCAAAGATAGACAACTCAATGTACAAAATTACAACTTTTGATTTCTCAGGATTAGGACAATGGTTTACAATTAAGGAGTTATGTTCGAAGGAAAAAACAAAAATGGTGGGCACATCAATACTTTGATACTTGTCATAAGTTGTATACCCTTAACAATTTCACATTCTATTTTGCTACCTACTATAGTGTAGCTTCACCTAAATCATTTTAGCCCCTTTTATGCTTTGTGCTACCCTATAATTTTATTGCTAAGCTCATAACTTAATCATTGTTAAACAATAACTCCAAGACTGTGTACTATGGTTTAGACCCTGAAAAGTCTTTTCCCTATTATTGTCTTGGTTTTGAGTGGATCAAGGTCCTTCATTACCTAGTCCCCCCTAAATGAAACCAAAATTGTAATAGTTATGAGGATCTAGCTCCATCATTTGTGATCCAGTCTCGATCTTTGTATTTGATTGTTAGTTGTTGGCATGCACTATAAAATACCTTGAAATCCCTATACAAAGAGAATCTTCTATCATTCATAACAAGCTAAGAGAAATTCTAAGAGTAAGGCTTCTCAAGAAAGAATTCTAAATCTGAGTTATCAACATATTAAGCAACAAACTATGAATTGAAATATATAAATTCATTTTTGTAATTTATTATTATCATGTCATTTCATATCTCTCTCTCTCTCTCTCTCTCTCACACACACACACACACACACACACACACACACACACACATTATCACTCCATCTAGACACATCTCCCTCTCTCTATCCATCCATCTCTCCATGACCCCTTTCTTATACCTTTAAGTCTGCATAGATTGGATGTTGCAAAGTCGTCTCAAGGCTTATAGGCTACGAAGGTGTTCATTGATATATTCCCAGCCATCAACACTGTTTGTCAAACATTGCATTGCCTACGTTGTCTACCCATTTGCCGTCTCTTTTTTCAGAAAGAAAAAATAACATAGCATCAAATTTGGGTTTGGTTGACATAAGATGATAATAACAGATGTCCTTTCAAAGCAATTAAATCTACTTTGAATGAATGTCTTTATGAAATTTTAAAATCCATCTTTTATCAAAATCTAGAAACGAAATTATTTCATTTTTTTCTTTGAAATACCTAAATTATTGTATATAAATGAAATATTTATATCAATTTAATTTCAATGTATTATTGAGTTAAATTTTTTTTTTTTTTTTTAATAAAATACAATAAAGTCAAGCAATATTCTTATTTCAACTATCTATAATATTTAATAAATTTTTTAAAATAGTATAAATTTATTTTATGTATGATTGTGTAAAACCATTATAACAAAATATAAATGAAAATGAATTTATATTTATTTTATAAATAAATTTTAGATTATATTAATATAATTAACTGCATTATTTTAAATTTAATTTCGAAACATTTATATAGAACAATAAACACAATATAAATAATTAAAAGTAAAGTGTAAAGAGAATGTCAAATACCGTGAGGGAAAAAGCACAGATTAAGAACATATTTTAAATTTGTCACTTCATCTCTTCGCACCGTAAGTGTGACATTAAATGCACTTACAGATTCTTACGTTAAAGACACTAATGGAGTGGAGGCAGTTAATTAGTCCGCAATTTGCCAAAATGGCGATGTAATGATGGTGTACAATGGGAAAAATTGAACCAATTAGAACGATGCCAATGGATGGTCAAAATTTATGTAATGGTCGTCTCTGACATTTTAAATTGTTAAAATTGTGTGAAGATCATATTGAGTGACGAATAGAATACAAACAAACTGTGTTGTCAACATTGTTATGGGTTAAAAAGGACTGAACATAAGACTTCAAATAACAAGCTTGACGTGTAAAGTGGTGAAAATCGATGAACACTTCAGATGACTTCAATGGTAGTCATTCTGTCTCCATGATTGCCCGTCGTTAGATTGTAAAATTTAGCCTGGGCTCTTTCATATGGAAAGATCTATGGTTCATAATAGTGCATGAGTGTGGACGGCCATTGGAAGATTGAGCGTCGTTCGATTGGAAGTTTTTCTTATTTAAGAAGAAACCTCCCTGTAGCTTCACGAGTTTCTTTAAAAAAAATTCAAGTTGAATTTCCTGCTGGCAAATTCGTTTCCTCGTTCTACCCACTTTCTTTTGACGTGTTTTAATTTTTAAATTACCAAACTATTTCATATCCATATCTACTGTGAATTTTCTCCATAGCCAGTCATAAATTCATGTCTGATATATCCTCTTCTGAATAAAATTGATCTACTTTGAATCAAACTGAAAAAAACCAAGATAAATAAATGAATGGATCATAACCCTCAGAGAGCCATTTCTTCAGAGCAGTTTCGTTCATATGAAATCCATCAACAAAAGCATGGAGCTCATCTTCCTTCAATTCATCAAAGGTCGAGAAGTGAAAATTCTATTGTCTGAACTGCAAACAAAATCCTATTGGCAGAACTTGGAAAGACCGAAAATCATTGGGAGACGTTTTATATCAGTTAACTGTATGTTGTCTATGAAAAATGGTGGCTAACTGATTATAAATTATGGCATCATGGAATTTTGTTGTTTAAATTTTGTGGCTTTTCCGTCTCCAATGCTCATGTTTACCCGTTTGCTATTTAGACGTTTCCCTCTTCTTTGGTATCACAAATATCTTGGAAGACTGATTAGATGTGAGTATAGATGGCCACATACATAATTACTAACTGCAATAGCATGCCCCACATGGAGGATTAGATGGGAGTACGTATGGACACGAAGGATTAGACGGGAGTACGAATGGTGACAACATAGACGTTGAAAGTAGAAAATGAAAAAGAAAAAGTGACATTTTTTTAATAAACTTAGACCATATATGACTTCGCCTAACATACCAAATGTTCTCATTCCAATTTAAATTTAAGGTCTTGTTGATCCATATAATAACATCCCATGTATCAGTTAGTAGATATCATAGCTTTGTTACATAAATTTATTGAAATTGGGAGCCATCAACCTGTTAGGAATAAGGTGTCTCAACCTTGGATAATTCCTATTCTTATTATTTGTTTTGTAAAATGTATTTTCTTGCAAATAATGTAATTAAGTGTGAGTGTACATGTCTAGTTGGCATGTTGAT
>MU226151.1:179042-191004 GCA_018584345.1 Thuja plicata | reverse complement strand
AACTGTAAAGAGAAATATTAATTATAGAAACTTAGATCATTTACTTACAATGGATGTGGAGAATTTGAGATCACTTGCTAATGTTCAACCCTTAAGTCTTGCTAAGAAGAGGTCAATGAATAGGATATAAAGAGAAATATTGGCTAAATTTGATAATTTTGAAACACTTGAACAAGCCCAATTTCTTTCAGTTGTACTTATAAACAAAAAGTTGGAAGGGGCATTAAAATTATTGGGTATAGACACAACATCAAAGAAGAGAAAAGTTGTTGACATGCAAACTGATATGATTGAGAATTTTAGGAAAGGTTTGAACCGGGTAGGGAAGCGATCTCGAACTAAAGATAAGACCATTACAAGAAAAGTTATGTTAACATCTATTGTAGGTAACACTATGCTCTGAAAAAGACAAATATCTTCAGTTTCATCTTGGTTTGGTTTTAGTAGGAAAACAATACCACGATATGTTAATAGGAGAATGCTTTTAGATGATAGCACCTTGGAAGGCAATTGGGCAATCATGTGTAGAGATCCTCCTTTTGATAGGATTGATGGAGGAATCAAGAATTTGGTCACATTATTTTGGAATGATAATACACGTCCTTCATCAAACAATAGAGATGTTATCAGACATAGAATTTTAGCTAATCAATATGAATATCATATGAAACATTGGTTGGACAAAACACAACATGAAATGTATGTGTCATTTTGTAGTTCAAATCCTAATATAAAGATTGGGCAAACATTGTTTGAAAGATTGAAGCCATATTATATCAGGACAAACAAAGTGTTTGAAACTTGTTGTCGTTATCATATTGAATTTGATCTCCACTATTAGGTTTTTTGAAAGTTTGTAGAAGACTCTTATGGTTGTGAAAATGCTCCTCCTAGTAGATGAAGTGAGTTCATCTCATTCATTTTATGTGACAAAAGAGATTATGCAGCTAGACAAATAAATTGTATAAAAGGAATATGTCAAACATGTGTTGATTTGACTCTTTTTTCCTTTAAAAAATGAAAACATTGATGTAACAAAGATGGTAAATTGCAAGAGTTACAAATATGTAAAGAATGAAACAAAATTTGGGAAAGAATCCAAAAGGTTAGAATATGTTTAGGAGGAGATAAATGTTGGAGTATTTATGGAAAAAAATTTAAAAAATTGATTCAATCCTACATTCATCATACTTTTTTTTGCAAAGTGGCAAGCACAACAATTCCAAACACTGAGAGACAATTTCCCACTTGGAACTATTGTATCAGTTGTTGAATTCACAGAAAAATATTACTTTGTTCATCGAAAGGCAATTCAATCGGAATACTATTTTTCATAGAAAATTACTATTATGGTACATGTGTGTTATTGACACACACAATTAGATTTGGATGGTATTCAGAGCATATTTGAAGCATGGGTCATCAAGAAGGAATATCATTTTTGTATAAGTGATGGTAGAGAGCATGGCATTCATTATGTAGAACACTGTTTCAAGATGTTTTTTGCAAATTTGAAAGAAAGAGGTATAAAAATTGATAAACATTATGTTTTGTCAGATGGATGTGCTACACAATTCAAATCATCCAGACCATTTTATGCACTATGTAGATATCATCGTAATGAAAACATACCACATGTCTAGAGTTTCTTTGAGAGTGGACATGGAAAAGGTGAGCGTGATGGTGTTGGAGCTTGCATCAAATGTGCTCTATGAAAGTATCAAATGAATTATAAGGGAGTTCATATAAAAAATGCACATGATGTTGTTGAATGGTGCAAGACACATTTCACACCAAATGAGAATGACACGTCATCAAGAATGACTCAAGCGGTACCACATAGAAAATTTTGGGAGATAAAAGGTATGCACACATTTTTAAATTTTTTATGTGTGCATGATATATATATTTATTCAAGGGTTTAAATTTTTTATGTATTCTTTACTCAAATTATATTTATAGAATGTATTATATATGCATTTTTTTCAAGTGTGGATAGAAAAATTATGCATGGTTGCAAGAGGATAGAAAAGATGCGATCTTTGCATTTAGTTATGAGTATGAATTATCGCAATTGGGCGTTGAACACTAGGGACTACTCATGCTTTTGTTGTCATTGCATTGCTAACAATAATGAGAAATACATCAATCAAGACCGTGGATATGTAGGTTCGTTGAATCTAGTGCCACTAGTTGTTACTGATACATTTGATAGACATGAAGATGAAAACTTTGATGATGTTCCTTTGATTTCTACTGATTACATACATATCTCTAGATTGGTCAAAATTGGTAAGTATATATTTCACATTATATGGTCCATTGAGTTGCATGTATAGATAGATAGATAGATCTATAGATTGAACTAAGTAAATGTTAAGATCACACACACACACACATATATATAAAAGTGAATTTTAAGATCTCACACATGTGTGTGTGTGTGTGTGTGTGTGTGTGTGTGTGTCTATATATATATATATATATATATATATATATAGTGCAGGAGATGTCTTTGCAGTGATTGTTGAGTTTGGAAATGTAGAGGGAGTTGGTTATTATTTATTGCGTTATACTACAGAGAGGATGAAGTTACTTGAACCTGAAGAAAGTGATGGAATGTTGTTCCCCATAGGTTTTTATGCTTTACATCAATATATTGAACTCAATTGTAAATTTGTAAATTTAGTTTGTTTAAATTTATATTGTTAAAATTTGTGATCTATAGGTTCACTTGTTTTAGAGGGAACATATTTCAAGAAAATCAAATTAATTCAACATGGTATTCACTTTGTTGATTACCAACCAGACAATAAGGTGTTTGAATATAGTCACCTAGTAGTTGTCACCTCCGTTTGTCTCCATACAATTAAATCTCAACGTGGACGTCGTAAGTGGAGACTAGATAGTGAGGATCATGAGAGAATATTACATGTTCTCCATGAAAGTTTTGAACCACTTGAGTTGGTCTAAAAAGTATAATATGTATACCTATTTCATTTGTTAGGACCTACTTGATATCTATATTAAATGGACTATACTTTTTTGATATATTTAAACATATGATGGACTATAATTTGTTGATATATGATGGACTTATTTGATGGTTCAATTGTTTTAATATATAGAATTTTATGTATGCTTTTATATATATGCTTGTATACATATGGTTTTATATGTATGCTTTGATTGTTCAATGATTTTTATAGATTTATTATCAGTTAAAGACCCCCTTAAGACATTAGTTTGAACACTAAACATGATGAAATAAGTTAGATTACTTATGATATGTTAGTTCTACAATGAGTTAGGATACTTATTGTTAATGATTTTAATATATTTATATGTATGATTTTATGTAAGTTTGAAATATATTAGGTGATTAATAATGTGTTACTTTCAATGTACGTGTATACATAATCCCCTTAAGACATTAGTTAGATTACTTATGACATTAGTGAAAACTAAATCCAGATGATATTACTTATATTCCATTAGTTACATATTAACTTGTTATTTTTTATGATATTAATTAGATCCCCTTAAGACATTTGATGTTAGATTACTAATGACATTAGTTAGATTACTTATGTATGCTTGTATACATGTAAGGTTTTATATGTATGCTTTGATTGTTCAATTATTTTAATAGATTGCATATTAGTTTGAGCACTAAAACATGATGAAATTAGTTAGATTACTTATGACATGTGTTAGTTCTAGAATGAGTTAGAATACTTATTGTCCATTAGTTACATGTATTCACTTGTTATTTTTTATGATATTTGTTAGATTACTAATGACATTTTTTAGATTACTTATGTATGCTTTGATTGTCCATACTTATGAGTTAGAATACTTAAATTATCTAATCAAATCATATCATCAAATCAAATCAAACCACCCAATCAAATCATATCATCTAATGAAATGAACCATCTAATCAGATGAAACCATCTAATCAAATCATATCATCGAATCAAATGAAACCAGATCTATAAATCTACATAATGTCAAATCATAAATCATCTATGTCTAGAGGTCTGGATAGCATATAAATATATGTCTCGAATCATAAACTGAAAATATCAAACATATAATAATGACATATATAATGAGTCTCAAATCAAATATTTGTGCAACATGTCCTAAACTAGGGACTCATCTAGGTGTATGCAAATAGAGCGACCCTCTGACCAACTGCCACAAGCATCCTTTGGCTATGAAGCAACAACTGATCCCTGCGAATATAAATGCATGTATATAATAATAATGTAAAATACTTGAAACATTATAAATGCATGTTTAAACTTACATCTATTTAAAACTTACTTGGCCACTAGTAGGTGTCACATCTATTGAATCTCTCCTATGAAGATGCTCAAAGCCCACACTAGAGGTAATGTGCTCTGCCTGAGTGTCATGAGCATCCTCTGACTGTGAAGTAGCAACTGACCCCTGCAAATTTAGTACAACATTTGCTTATATACATGTGCATAGTATATATTATGTAAAGTACTTGAAATATATAAATACATGTTACAAGTGTACTTATGCAGGCTTAAACCTACATATATTTAAAACTTACCTGACCACTAGTAGGTGTCACATCTACTGAATCTCTCATATGAAGATGCTCCGAGCCCACACTAGAGGTAATGTGCTCTGTTAACTGTGCCTAAAAAATATTATACATTGAAAAAACATCAATACACACATCTACAATTAATTGTTCACTAAAACTCCTAGAAAGGAGAAAAGATAACTTTATATACCTGGGTCTCAAGACCAAGAGGATCATCAGCGCGCTGCACCATCGTATCATCAATAGAAACTGCATCACCCACACCACCTCCAGTCTTGAATGTATCTAGTAATGAAGAGTGTAGGGGTGTGTGTAGCTGGGAGGGGAGTGTTGTGGAGCCTGAACCACCAGGATGCATGCAAAATCTATAAATGATCCAACATTAGTGCTAGTGTCCACTTAACTCAACCCATGCAACTGCTCATCAAATGTGTCTAGGCCCTTAGCTGTGATGTGTACATCTCCAACCCGTATACCTAGCTCTGTAGCTATAGACTGATATGTGGGTGTAGAGCACTTTGAAGAGTGTTGTGAACTATGTTGTGCCTAACTAGATGGTATGTCCTATGTCAGTGGAACTACAGGACCCTGTGCAAGTCTGATGACATCTCTGACTAACTATACTGGGATCCCCTGCATGTCTACAATATAAGAATATGACTGCAGGAGATCTTCCAAAAAGTAAAGCGCCACATCCAAATTACTATGATTTCTAGAAAGCGCTCGTATCTCTCCAGGTGGAGGAAGACCTACATTTATATATGCCTCATCAGTGACCCTTGCAGCAGTACTAGATGAAGCCTCAGAAGATGATTTGGCTCGACTCGATCTAGTCAAAATATATCTGCCCACTATATTCGAAGTGGTGGTGGCTGCAGAAGCAATATCCCCTATCCTGTCCACTACTCCCCTCTGGGAAGCAATGACCACTCTATCTGTAGTAGCATCCATCATCGGTGCCACTGTCGGATTCCTTTTCCCAACCAGCTCTCTATGAGTGCATACAACTCGATCAGCTCTATGATACTAATCACGGTTTGAAAATCTACCGCACCCCTAACCGTAATGTCTGGGAAGATCTAAATAGTTGACCCTGAGTCCCAAACGGAACTCAGTGTACAATTGTTGTGCAAAATATAATGGAATCTAGTCGTTATTAGGATAACGACCACGCGCTACAAGAAAATAAGGGTATATCATGCATGTGATCTAAGGAATCTCACACCGTGTAACCTAATACTCCCTCACCTTGGGCTTCCCCTCATAAAATGGGAAAACCTCTCATTTGATGATTTCCTTGGGGACAAAACTCTGGACCATCTTCAAGGAAACATCACTCGACACCTCAGCTCTCAACTCTCAAAAAATAGTATCAACAACCTCTGGTGTGAAGGAAGAGTGGATCTCAATCTAGTAGTCATATCCTCCAAACTCCTCAATACAGTGATACAAATATCTCTGTATATGCCACCTGGCTCAGATGTACGGATGGACTCTCTAAGTCGATCCATCTCTACCTAAGAAGTTAGAAAAATAGTCGCTAGATCAAGAGTGCAAGGTACATCTTGAGATGGTACATCTTGGACTGGTACATCCAGAGTGGTCATCTAGATGTAACATACATGAAAGCTAAGTGTTAACAATTAAGTACTTGATTATATGTTATAATTAAGTGTAAAATGGAAACAAATATCTGAATATATAAAATTATACTTAAATTTACAATACTAGGTCAGGTAATTGGTATTAATAGGTCCTATTACTCTAATTATGTCTTAATGGGTCCTATTAAAGGTCTTAAGTGGTCTTATTCTAGGTCTTAAGGGTCCTAAGGGTTCTTTAGAGTTTTATGTCACCATAGGGGTCCTAAAGGGACCTAGGGTGTACTAATAGTCCTAAAGTATCCTTGGATGTACTAATTGGTATTAATAGGTCCTATTAGGTCAAGTAAGTGGTCTTATTAGGTCTTAAGAGTCCTAGGATATACTAAATGGTTTTAATAGGTCATATTAGTCCTATTAGGTCTTAAGTCCAGTCTTATTAAGTCTTAAGGGGTCCTATTAGGTCTTAAGTGGTCCTATTCTAGGTCTTAAGGATCCTAAGGGTTCTTAAAGAGTTTTATGTCACAATAAGGGTCCTAAAGGGACCTAGGGTGTACTAATATTCCTAAAGGGTCCTTCGATGTACACTAATTGGTATTAATAGGTCCTATAAGGTCAAGTAAGTGGTCTTGTTAGGTCTTAAGGGTCCTACGATGTACTAATTGGTTTTAATAGGTCATAAATTAGTCCTACTAGGTCTTAAGTCCAGTCTTAAGGGGTCCTATTAGGTCTTAAGTGGTCTTATTCTAGGTCTTAAGGATCCTAAGGGTTCTTAAAGAGTTTTATGTCACAATAGGGGTCCTAAATGGACCTAGGGTGTACTAATAGTCCTAAAGGGTCCTTGGATGTACTTATTGGTATTAATAGGCCCTATTAGGTCAAGTAAGTGGTCTTATTAGGTCTTAATTAAGGGTCCTAGGATGTACTAATTGGTTTTAATAGGTCATATTAGTCCTATTAGGTCTTAAGTCTAGTCTTATTAGGTCTTACAGGGTCCTATTAGGTCTTAAGTGGTCCTATTCTAGGTCTTAAGGATCCTAAGGGTTCTTAAAGAGTTTTATGTCACAATAGGGGTCCTAAAGGGACCTAGGGTGTACTAATACTCCTAAAGGGTCCTTGGATGTACACTAATTGGGATTAATAGGTCCTATTAGGTCAAGTAAGTGGTATTATTAGGTCTTAAGGGTCCTAGGATGTACTAATTGATTTTAATAGGTCATATTAGTCCTATTAGGTCTTAAGGGGTCCTATTAGGTATTAAGTGGTCCTATTCTAGGTCTTAAGGATCCTAAGGGTTGTTAAAGAGTTTTATGTCACAATAGGGATCCTAAAGGAGCCTAGGGTGTACTAGTAGTCCTAAAGGGTCCTTGGATGTACTAATTGGTAAATTAATAGGTCCTATAAGGTCAAGTAAGTGGTCTTATTAGGTCGTAAGGGTCCTCGGATGTACTAGTTGGTTTTAATAGGTCATATTAGTCCTATTAGATCTTAAGTCCAGTATTATTAGGTCTTAAGGGGTCCTATTAGGCCTTAAGTGGTCCTATTCTAGGTCTTAAAGATCCTAAGGGTTCTTAAAGAATTTTATGTCACAGTAGGGGTCCTAAAGGAACCTAGGGTGTACTAATAGTCGTAAAGGGTCCTTGGATGTACTAATTGGTAAATTAATAGGTCCTATTAGGTCTTAAGGGTCCTAGGTATTCTTAAAGTGTTCTAATAGGTCATCCTAGGTGTTTTAGAGGGTCCTACTTGGGTTCTTAAAGAGTTTTATGTCACAATAGGGGTCCTAAAGGGTCCTAAGGTGTACTACTTGGGTCCTCTAAGTGTCTTAAAGTGTACTAGGATGTACTAAGGCTCAGTCCTCCTAGGATAATATTTTAACATCTAACTCTACATGAATAACATATATGTACATAATTGAGAGAGAGAGAGAGAGAGAGAGAGAGAGAGAGAGAGAGAGAGAGAGAGAGAGANTAGAGAGAGAGAGAGAGAGAGAGAGAGAGAGAGAGAGAGAGAGAGAGAGAGAGAGAGAGAGAGAGATTCCTAATAAATTTACTAACTTTAAAAGCAATTTAAAAACAAATATTTTTAATAATTTTTATAAGATCTTAATTTTTTCTAATATTTTCTAACATTTCTACTACGGTTTCTAATGTTTTGTAAATATTTTCTAACATTCTACTATGGTTTTCTATCATCTTCTAACATACTAAGTTACAATTTTATAACATTTGCTAACATTCTAATTACGATTTTCTAATATGTTCTAATGTATACTAAGTTACACTTTTCGAATATTTTCTAATGTATACTAAGTTACAATTTTCTAATATTTTTTAATGTATACTAAGTTACAATTTTCTAATATTTTCTAATGTATACTAAGTTACAATTTTCTAACATTTGCTAACATATTCTAACATTTATACTACAGTTTTTCAATGTTTTCTAACATTTTCTAACATTCTACTATGATTTTCTAACAATACTAATACAATTATCTAACATATTCTAACATTCTACTATGATTTTCTAACATACTACTATAATTTTCTAACATACTCTAAAATTCAACTATGATTTTCTAACATTTCTACAAACTAAACATTATTTAAAACAAATAACTAACTAAAATAAATATAAAACATATAATTTATAATAAAAAATGAGAAAAATGTGTGTACCTGATACTACTAACAATTAGAAGAGGTCGAAAAAACTCGGGAGGTGTTGATGTCATACTAGATGTCACTAGTTTTCTCTAAGCTCTGAGTCCACAAAATCTCCAATAGTCAATGGTGAAAATGAAATGGGTAGTCGGTAACTTATAAAAAAATCTGGCAAATAATGGCTTTGTGCGAAGTAACCTACGTGGGGTACTTCACACGAAGACCCCACTTTGCGTGAAGTACCTTACGTGGGGTACTTCGCACAAAGCCAATTAACCCCTTCGCGTGAAGAGGGTACTTCGCACGAAGCCATCAAAAAATAAATTTTGTTTGGAAGACCGGATTCCTTCATCTCGAAAAGTGGGACACACTATTGTGATTTCACCCATAAGGTGATTGAAGATGCTACTTCACTATTTTCATTTCTATATTTTTCATTGTGTTCTCTCACAATAGTCCGCGAGCATATATATATGAACGATTTGATTATGTAGAGCCATGTCCACGAGAGGGCATTACCCCACGTAAATGTAGAGTCATGTTCTCTAGAAGACATGAGTCCACGGTTTAGTTTTATTACTTCGACTAAAAAGTTGATGTTTATGTTAAGACAATTCAGTATTACATAATCATACTCAACATTGTACTCATTTCAGTTTGTCAGCATTAATTAGTAATATCTAAATAATTTCACTAATATATTAGTATATATATAATGATAAAGAAGTCATTTTTTATTATGTATATGCATACATATATAGTTATATAATAATATATTTATTTTAATTATGCTGATAATTATCTTTTATATGTAGAGTACTTATGCTTATGATTTAGTAATATGAATTATCCGACTGATGCTATAAATCATTAACGTATATCAATTATGTAATGACCTCAAAACCCATGAAGATACTGAAGGATCCTCTTTTCTTGCTTCAAATACAAGTCATGAGCTTTCTGCATGAATCTCAAAACCTTGCCAATGAAATATGGAATGTTGGTTTGGATTTGAGTCAATAATTTATATTGTTAACAAGTTGTTTATAGAAGGTTACACCGACAAGTGGTGAACAATTAGACTCAATCTTGACTCTAGATCAAAAGGGAGTTGCATATTATTTGCATTCATTCATATAAAAAAATGTTGTGTAAGAGTAATCACTGAGTTGGACTATGAGATATCAATTCCAAGGTAGTATAAACCCAATTTTGACATGTTAAACAAATAATATAAAGATGAATTCACTAATATTATAGTTGATAAAGATCTCCCCATGATCAATAGATAATGAATATAAAGAACCAATGTCAATAAAGAATCATCCTACTAGAAAATATGCATATTGGGATCTAAATGACATCAAGTAAAGCTTGAAATTATGAGGAAGGGATCTATCTTGGCATACAAATACTAAGGGACCCATGATGCCATAGAGGGATTTCCCAAGTTTGTATACTATGGATGAATCATAAAAAATCCCAGTGGTTGATCTGTGTAGATACCCTCATTAAGATCTTTAAAAAGAAATTCATTCTTCGCATGTATCAAGCACACATCCAATTCATTTGACATGACAATAGAAAGAGTAAGTTGGATCAAATTCATCTTGAAAATGATTGCAAAGGCCTTTGTATTGTCAATTTCAGCTACTTATGAAAATCTCATGGCTACCAAACATGCCTTGTATTTATTTATTGACCCATTAGCAATTAACTTGGTTTGATATATCCACCTATCAAACAACTTTTCTTCTTGTAGGAAGAGATGTTATGTACACGATGTGATCTTTTATTAAGGAAACTTTTATCATGCATAACATTATCCCATTATGTATAACTTATGCCTCATCAAATGTATGTGGATTGGACAGATGTTATAGTAAGCGTGTGGATCACTTTGAAGATCTCACTATGCTCATATTCTATTTATTGGATTCCCTACGCATGTTCTTGCACTGTCAATTGCCTTTATAATCCACACAGGATATCATTTAGTAGCACAAATATAAAATTCCAAAGTAGGCCTAGAAGAAGATGAGGATCAATCCCTATCACTATCCTCATCATCAAAACTAAATGAAGAAAATTTCACACTAGTACATTTGACCCTAAATTTTGACCTAAATTTCCCACCATGCATTACATTTGTTTTGCTTGGTCAAACAATGGAAGGAAAACTTTGATTTTTTTTAATCCATTCCCGTGTTGGTCGAAATTATGACAACCAGGACATTTTTTTGTAATTGTGACAAACACGATCAATATAACTTAAAAAAAAGGTTTCATTTCAATTCATTGTGATTATGTAGCAAAGAAGAGTTGAAGGAGGGCATGAATAGAAGGCACAAAGTACATATGCGTTGAAGTGATTGAACCAACACCATCTGTGAATGATCAAATGGAAGGCAGATTTGTTTCAGACTTACACAAAATTAGGTTGGTATCGATGAACAGTTTATAGACTTACATGTGTTCTCATTCTATTTGTATTGTGTTTATCCGGCATTAAACTATTTGCCAATTTGCAACAATATGGGTTACGAAGTGCTGTTAGTTTTCAATTTGATTAACCCAATTAGGGTTTCTTTGTTTCGTATGAGATGAATAAATTGCATATGGATTTTGCGTGACAAACCTAGCAAATAAATTGTGACAAACCTAGCATCTGCAGAGATGTTGATTTGTATTTTGAATCACCTATTATTTGGTTGCAATGAATGTCGATCTTGGATACTATGAGGCACTCGGTCAAACATTTCACTGCATTACTCATTGACCATTTGACCATTTGTTAGTAGGGAGGAGGCATAGCAAATAAATTAACCATTGGAACTTCAAACCAACTTGTTTTTTGTACACAGAACTACCAGGAATAGTAAACAAAAGGACTGAGAAACTACACAGATAATATAATATTTGCATAGAATGAGCAACAACTTAGAACACCATCAAATGACTAAATTTCCTATCAATATTGCATTTTGGGTTTTTTACTAGTAGCCTCTTTCCCCGTTGACACAACTTTTGGATCATTGAATGCCTTATGATTCACCCTTGCCTCACACACCAATGTGGTATTAACCAATAACAGCTCATTCATGTATTTA
>MU226151.1:136160-169005 GCA_018584345.1 Thuja plicata | reverse complement strand
CTGGAGGAGTAGTGGTTGCGTTGCATCGTCTGGGTATACCACTGAATTATGTTGTGTCTCTAAACAATTGTGACCATGATGCCTACATTTATGTTTCTCAGATGTTGTGTCCCAGGATCCCTTATGAACCTTTATGATCCCTAAAAATACATCTTAGAGATCTTAAAGTTTCATAAAGGGTCATAAGAGTGTCCTAGGAGGGGCCAGATGAGCTTCCACCTTCACATGGTTGGCCTTGTTAAGTAGAGAATATTAAAGTATTCTCGAAACCAAGTGAAGCTCAAACTAACATACTTTCATTATTTAATCAATGCTAAGAGACACATGGAAGATGTGTGATTACTGAGGGGGTTTTCATTGATTGACTGCATAGGCAGGGAAGCACGCGTGGCACCATAGGAGCTTTCATATTTGGGGATTTTATCATTCTACCTTTATGAGATCAAAAAATTGAGCTTGTGTGTACCATTTTTATATTTACACTATGTATTTTTTTTATTTGGATCATTCTATAATATATATATATATATATATAAAACTAAAAATTAGTATTGGTCACTTTTTCGATGTTGTAATATCAGTAGGCTCGACGAGAATGCTATGTGAGCAACGTCAATTTTGATGAAGTTTGGTCACAAAAGAGACACACTGTGTTTGATGTGTCAACGAGACTGCTATGTGTTCAACGTCAAATCTGACCAATGGTGGTCACAATTGTGATGAATGTTGGTCGCCTAGATAAAAGGTTTGATCTGCAATTCTTCCAGCTTCAAGCGATTTTTTAGACGAAGATTCGGTCGATAATTCAACCACTAAGAAGGTTGATATATCGACGAGTGCTTTGCCTATCGAATAAGCGACGCGAAAAGTTTGACGACAATTTTTGTCGTCAGTTCGACCAATGGGTCTCAAAAATTTGATTAATCCTCGTCAAAAAATAGGGTAAAATTTACTAGTATCATGTCTCAAGATCTTTCTATGGATGAACTAAATCATTAGAGGAATTTGTTGATGTTTTGTAGCTTTTGTCAGATAAATCCTATGAGACTAGTGAAAAATATATGTATTTTTTACTATGTGAGATATAATATATATAGATATATATCTAAAATAGTATAAGGAGAAATTAATATAAAAATGATTCAGAGATATTGTGTGTGTGTGTGTGTAGTTACATAATCAATTATCATTATATCAATCTCATAATAATGAATAGACATGTCCCATGAAGGGACATGTCTCTCCTGGCCTCATTATCAATATAAATGAAAGAGAGATTGCTGCATTTGGAAAACATATACAACATAGAGTGTTATTACATTTGCAACTATCCTAAAAATTAATAGAATCAAATATCAAATGAAATCCAAAGGAGGATAAATATCAAGTGTTGAATTATAAGGACTCTCTTGAAACTTACCACTTTTCTTAATAAAAAATTATGTGTGGTCAAGTGGAGTATGTAATAACATTTTAAACCATCTAAATGGGCTACAAAAATGCAAGGTTTGGACTATGGTTCAACTATCTTACATTTTCTATTGGAATGTATGCAATTTCTAGAGATCCAAGTACTTTGAAGTTCTCAATTGATGTTTTTCTACATGTACAAGATTCAAAGTAATGCCCCTTAAGGCTTTATGAGGAGCCATATTTAGAATGTAACAAGAACAATTGATTTCTTATATCAATTATTGTGGTGTTATGCCTTTGAAGTGTATCATATAGTTATCCATCTCTTTTAAAAAACTATTCTTATATATTGCAACACCATTTTATTGGAGATTATAAGGAACTATACAATGCAAGTATATCCCCTCTAATGTACAAAAATACTCAAACTTGACGTTTACATACTACCTCCATATCAGTTCAAAGAATATTGATGAGATTTCATAACTATTTTTTCAATCCTTAGAAGCCTATAAATTTTTCAAATACTTAATATTTCTATCAAAGAAAGTATACCCATGTGTACTTAAAAAATCCATCTATGAAAGTGAGATCACAACTTGCCTTACTAAAATATGGATGGGAAATAGACTAGATACATCATTATGAACTAGATTTAAAACTTATATTACCTTCCACGCTTTCAGTTTGTTAGATTTTTCTTTAGAATGTTTCCTAAGGGTACAACCCTTATCAAGACCATTAGAAACCACAACTCTAGGTAATTATAGGACATTGTTCTATCAACTTAGCTATGCAAAGTAGTAGTTAAGGTGGCCAAATCACTTATACCATACTTTTATCAATTCATCTTGTTGTGGGTCCAAAACACACCCCATTTTGGTCCTCTGGCCATGGGGACCGCCCTGTTGTTGTTTTTTTGGTTTTTTCATCGTGTTCGCCCCTCGAGGAGATCTAGTCAGCCTCCAGGAGAGATTACTAAAACTAAAGGAGATAGAAGAAGCTTTTTCAGCCTTTTAAGGGACCTAAGTCCGTTGAAAGACCAGAATGGCCAAAAGGCCGAAGACCCGATCTTTCAGCCCTTTTGGCCTTTCGGAGGACTTAGGTCCTCTGAAATATCGAAAGGGCCGAAAGAATGAAGACCTGACCTTTCGATGATTTCAGAGTCCAAAATCACCAAAAGGCCGAATGTTCTTGGTCTTCACTCATTTTTTTGGCCTTTCGGCGTCTGAAACCCTGAAGATGCTGACGTCAGCCCGTGGGTTATAAAAGAGGTGACTTCCTCTTTTCACTTCACTTCGCATTTTTTGGTTTTTCTTTTCTCTGCTCCCGCTCGCGTTCTCCCTCTATTTTTCCTCACCGACCGCTTCTGCCTCTGAGCCACCTAGTTTTCCTCCCCTGCTTGTCCATCCAAGGTAAGTCCTTGATCTCATTCCTCTTCTGGTTTTCATCGTGGTCTTCATTTTTGTTTGTCTTTTCTGTGCGCCTAGGGTTTGCCTAGCCTAGGGCACTTTGTTTTGTTGTCCTCTCGGGCTCCTATGTCTTCATGCGTCGATAGGGATGTCCCTCCCTGTCGACCCTAGGGTTTCCTAGTGTCATCGAGTCTAGGTTTAGGGTTTTTTGCGTGTTTCATGTCACAGCACCTATCACAGGTTTTTCGGCCTCCAAATGGCTAAAAACTAATCCTAATCATCGCCAAGTGTCGTTTCGGACGTTTCGGCTATTCAGATGTCAAAAAGATTTGAAAGTATGAAAAGTGAAATCTCTGAGACCCCTCCAAGTTTAGTTTTTGAGTCTCTGAAACCCCGACGGACTTAGCCTCGCCCCCTTTTTTTTTTTTTTTTTCCTATTCACAGTTTTGAACTTTTCGTCTCCGACCAAGTTTTCGATGTCCGAAACCCCGAAAGGTCCGAAAGTGTGAAAACTTGCACCTTTTAGCTTGCTTTCGTAGTTTAAATTTTTTTTTTTTTTTTTTGATCCAATAAGCTACTGACATTTGTCTTGTCTTGCAAGAATGACTAAACCCAAGACAACATCCCTAATGAAGTATCTATAAAAGGGAAATCCCCCTGGCTCAAAGGTCGGGAACAAATATAGCGAGATAACTGATACCGACATCAGGAATGTGGATTGGAATGAATTCCTGACCCAGTGCTCCCAACTAGCGAACAAGTTCGAGGACTGTACCTCATTAGTCCTATCCAGGCTGGTAAATGCAACCGTGCACCCCGTGGCTATTACATCCTTAGAATTGATCATCACCCTAGCCCACCACTATGATTCAGACAAAAGGGTGGTAGTAAACTCGGAAGACCAAGTTGTATTGGACATTAGGTTGGATGTCATTGAAGACGTCTTCCACCTCCACAAAGGCGTAGAAAATTTCTATGATTTCTACATTGAAAAGGGGAACAAATGGTTTGGCAATAGGGAGAAAGCTGTAACTGAGATGATGAACAATGAATACCTCAAACAACCACTTCCCAAGAACAAACTAGACAAGATAGACCTCTGGAGAGGTTATATGAAAGATGATATCCAGGCAGCTATAATGATGATAAGCAGGGTGTACGGTTTACCACAATCCACCCAACTTGAGCATTGGATGATCCTGCTGATAGAGAGGATTAGGGAACGGAAGGCAAGGTTTGATTGGGGCACTATTATAAGTGACAACCTAGATGTGCGACTGACAGCAGTGAAGCATAACCCAAAGTTCTACATGAGCACTTACATAATGTACCTACTAGCTGCACGGGAAGATTACCCAGGCCTCACCAAGAGGGGAACCATGAATTATCCAAATGCATGGCCCCATCTTGTATACCCGCAGTTGGTAAAAGAAGCAAACATGTCAGAGGATTCCCCTGATTATAGAATAGTCAACGATGCATTCATTTTTATAGTCATTCGATCTATTGAGGGGGACTTTGCTAAAAGAATGTCAAAAGAAGCTACGGCCAAGGTGAAAGCCATTGGGGCTTATTACATCTAGTTCAGGACATTCAGCTACATTCGGATAGTTGGGTCAACCATGCAACCAAAGAAGCTACCTAGGTATCCATCTGACTGGATAATCATATTGGAGATGGCGAGGCAGCTCGCGGATGCATACAAGCACATCAAGCATAAGAAGAAACACTATTGGGACTTTCCCATCTCTTTGGGAGCCTACACACTGCAGGACATGAAGGTTGAAAATCCATTTATTTTGAATGGGATGCTTGCCCCTTGCAAGTTTACAAGATGGTGCGAGCTCGTTTCGACCCCATAGGTACTTATAGCCATATCATCGGCAGATTCTACGTACATGAGCCACATCTAGAAGATCATTGGATAAAATGTGTAAATGACCATGAGGTCAGAATCAGAGATTACTACAGAATGAACCTAACCCTGGCAAAAGAGGTGTTGAAGGTTCCTATTTCCCTGAAGATATGGGAATGTGATTCAGAGAATGTCCTAGAAGAAATTTACAAATAAGACAAGGTATATGACCGGCCAATCATGAACACCGAGGTAGATAAAGACGAGAATGATGACATAGACTTCAAGGCAAGACACGTGATAAAAACCACCATATCTTGGATCAAGAAGCCACACCAAATGAGTCTGATACCGGTGAAGACATTAATGGACCCCCCCAAGAAAGTAGAGAAACAACAAGGGGAGAAGTCAACAACCCCTAAATATAAGAAGGCTCCCCCTCAGAAGCCAAGAACGGTGTATGGTCATGAATGACCAGTTGAGTATGGTTCCAATCCTAGGCCTAAGAAAACCAGAATGACGGGCCAGATTGACCCACCAGAAGGATTGTCGCAACCACAATCAAGAGAAGGCCCATCCACCTCTAGAAAATCTTCCTCCACCACTGAAAAGAAAACCTATAAGAGGAAGAAGAGTTCTGAGTCTCCGTAGTTGGAAACTGTACAGGAAGAGCCTGAGGAAGAGGACACAAGTGAGCCCCTAGTCCAGAAAACCAGGTTATAGAAGAGGAGAGAATAGGAGACTACTAAGAAACATAGGGAGGATCCCAAAGCACAGGATGACCCTGTGGATCCATTAGGGCTGGATGAGTTTATGCTCTCTAATTTTGAGGGACTTGAAGGATTTTCGGACCAAGGCCAAGACACATACATTGGGGCTCCACCACTCATACAACCACAGGTATCCCTTACTCCTCCACCGGTCTACTTCACCAATCTTCCAGTGAATGTTCCTACTCCACTAGTAGCCCCCAATCCTGCTCCAGGGCCTAAAACCCAAGACAGTGGGGTAACTAAGGGTTTGGTAACAGATAATGTAGCTGGAGGGAGCCATGTTTTCACTCCACCACCCTACATACTTACTCCACCAGCCTCCCTACCAACTCCAACACCTCCTCTTGTACCAACTCCACCCCTGTATATTACCACTACCTCCTCATCTCCCACTCCAATCATGCCAATGCTTATCCCCTCAACCTCAATCCCACCAACATGTGACACCCAGGCAACTGAAGGAGCAGCAGGCACAGAAGACACATCACCTTTTCAGACCTCACTAGAGGCTATGACCGGCCTTAGGCCAGATGTGGTGATTGATTCATCAACCGATAAAGGCCTAGAGAAGGAAAGGGAGAAAGAGGTCAGTGAACCAAAGAAGGAAGATGAGGAAATACAAAGGGGTTCAGAGGAGGATAGAATGGAGGAAGGAGAAGATGGGAAAGGAGAAGAACCAGAGAAGGAATCAGAATAGGGAATAGCCCCAGGGTAGCAAGGCTTGACCCCAATCCTCCATATGGCACCATATGAGCCAGTAACTACCTCTGGTAAACCTACTTGGTATACCAAGGAGAAACAGCCATGGAGAAGAACCTACACCAATGAACTAGACGGAGAAGATACAAGTATAACTGTGGTGAAGCAATCTTTCCACCATGCAGACATGAGTGTGCCAGCCAAAACTATGTCATATGTGACCCAAGACCCTAAGGGTCGATGGACAACACAAATAGCTATCCCACCCCTGAGCACCTCTCAAACCATGGGCTCATCATGAGATTATACATTTAAGGAGCTGGACTTGGGGGAACTGACCAAGGAAGGAAGCAAAACATTAGCACTTTTGGGACTCAAACATGCTCTGGGATTCATGAGTAAAGACGAAGAAACCATAAAGTCTTTAACATACCAAAATGAGGCTCTAAAAAGGGTCATTCAAAAGATGGTGGGTCCCATTGACCCAAATTGTTCGGAGGCCTCATTACAAGCCTTGATTGATAAAAGAGCTATGCCAAATTTGCCGATAGGATTAACCCCTTCTCTCATCCAGGCGAGTGCTGATTGGATAAATGATTTCAAATAGTTCAGAGAGAAGGCCATGCCGTCAATATTCAGGCCATACAAGACCATTTTGGTTGAGATTAATTCCCTCATCGACCTGATGGAAGATGATGGCAGCATGAATGCCAAGGTAGCTAAGTGGCAGGCAACCCTTCAGGATTTAGAAGAAATTAAAAAGCAACGCTTCCAAATTTTGGTGAAGATCTATGAGGGTGAAGAATTGGACAAATTTGAGGCTTGGATCAAACAGATGACCAAAATAATTAAGGTCTACAAGAAACATCAGGCCCTTGTAGAAGAAAAGTAGGAGGAGGTAATAAAATGGGTCACAGATATCAATACCTTCTTTACAGAAATTGGCCTCAGCATTTACCGGGATGAAAGCCAACAGGCTCTACGTCCCTCCAAGAAAGTGGTGGACAACAGTTTAGAGATGCTCTGACCGGAGTCAGTACCAAGGAGGCCTTGCAACAACTGTTCTGCATGAAGAATGAGATACATAGGATGTCACAGCATGAAGATGAGATCACATTCTTCACTTCTGAAATGACTATCTTCAGAGAGAAGCTAGAACGAAGGGTCACAAAGGTGAAAAGGAAAGAGATCAATTTTGAGGAAATCCAAGAGATAGTTCAGAGGC
This sequence comes from Thuja plicata, assembly GCA_018584345.1. Classification (NCBI taxonomy): domain Eukaryota; kingdom Viridiplantae; phylum Streptophyta; class Pinopsida; order Cupressales; family Cupressaceae; genus Thuja; species Thuja plicata. Next base: position 161,628 of record MU226151.1, on the reverse strand, counting down.
TCCGGGCGGCTCACCCTGAAGTCTTCACTGGGTAAATCCTCATGATGAAAATGCCAGATAGACCAGGCAGTATTTTCATACTTGGTTAAAATTCACCAAGGCAGGTTTTTTGGCCTTTCGGCCTCCGATGTTTCGGCCTTTCGGCCCACACGATAAAGAACATTTTTTAGCCTTTCGGCCTGCGAAGATTTCGGCCTTTGGCCTTCTCAAAGTTTTTTGGATTTTCGGCCTACGACAGGTCTGAACTTTTGGACCTCCGAAGTTTGAGGATTTAAAAAAAAAAGCACTTGGGAAATTCTGAAGACATTAAAATTTTGGGGTAGAGGTCGGGGTCCGAAACAACTGGGTGTTTTCAACGAGGTTACATTTCTCAACACCAGTTCAACTCCATATCAGATCAATGGACAACTTGAGTTCATTTCAGAGGAAATAAGGGTCTCCTATCAGTTCCCCACTATCAAAAATGGCCCAGATGAAGAATCCGAGAAGAACAACAAGAATCAAGAAGAAGACTCTCAGTTCACAGAAGGAGTCCTCTTTCTTTCTCTTCCTCTTCTCTGACAGATTTGGCCCTCTTTGCATGAGCAAATGGATTGTAAATGGGTTTTAAATCCATGCAAGTTAGATGGTATCAGTTAGTAGTATTTTCTTTCAGCAAAGTTCTAGTTTTAAGCTTTTATTCTCTAGTTTAAACTCTCTGATGCCCTAGCTCCGAAAATCAGAGTTGTAGATCAAAACTCTATATATTGTAATCAAAACATAATGTAAAGAGCCGACTTTTTAATACAATAAAGATATACATTGTGTGCTTCATTCGTGGTGTGTGAATTACTACTATTTATGCGAATTTATTGAATGTATGCTTGCATTATTCTTTATTTTCAAAGAGCCCTTTGCATTATTGTGTTCTGAATTCGTGCTACTTTTAGTTGGAGTTTGCTGTTGTGTATCTACCTTGCTATGACGAATGTGTGGACGAGATCATCTTTAGGCTTAACGATAAATCTATCTCATGGGTGCACACGTCTTGGTGGCTTCGCGATTTGATATATTTTGAATATCTTGCACGAGTGAATACATCCTCTCTCCAAAAGCTTGCATCCGTGAAGTAGTGAATTGTGACTTGGTCTGGTTTATGCTTCGTGGGTTGTTCCAAATCTCTCTAGCATTCAATTCACAAGGAAGGGTTTATAGCGGTTTATGTCCTTAGGATTCACTTTCTCACAAATTTGCTTCCTTTCTCGTTACCCTTCTCTCATTCCAAACGCTGTCATTAATTCAGAAATTATCATCTTAAAAAACGCAAAATTTCATTCTATTTACAAACACCATATTTGTTAAAAATAGAAAATACCCAAAAAGAGAATTAACAATATTTTGTAGTTTTCTATCTTCAACGTACCATCAAAGGCCTCCTTGTGAACAATCACATTTATCTTCAACTGAGTAACCAATCAAGTTGTGACCCAAGCCCGGAGAACCTTGGGAATAATTCTGTTATTCTTTCAAGAGAGGAGATCAAATCTCGAGATCCTAGCAAGTTGGCTTGTGTTAAAACAACGCTCAACAAAAGTGGCGCTAGAAGGAGGGCCTCAAGACTCAAGAGCTGGATAATATTGGATCTTTCTCCCCAGAGAGGTTCGAACGTGTTCTTAGATCATCTCTAAAAAGAGGCGAGTTTCTCGAACTCACTCACCACTGAAGGGCTCGCAACGACAAGGGTAAAGCAAGGGATAAATCTTCTCATCACCTTGACGCACCTCAGAATCCTCTTGGACAGAAATCTCATATCACTGCCCCAACTATTGTTGCAGCCATCAATCAAAATCAGAACTTGCTAAATCAAAATTTGCACAAACCTCGTCTGATGGCCTTTTTTGCTAACGCAACAAGCTCACCTTTAAACTTTGTCGGACAACTCCATGAGTTACCTTAAAATCCAGAGAAGTTTTGTACACGATTCATATATGGCGAATCTAGGACAGCGGAAGAACATATCCGCGCCTTCAAGGAAATTTGCAACCATAAAAAGATTGCCCACCAAGACGTTGTCTGTCATCTCTTCCCATATACCTTGGGAGAATTTGCATACAACTGGTACCTTAATTTACCACGAGGGTCTATCTCAGTATGGAATGACTTTGAAACCAAATTCCTCAATCAATTCAAATTATATGTTGATCCTACTGCGACACATCACCAGTTCATAACCACGAGGAAAGATCCTAAGGAGCCCATTGCTATGTTTAATCATCATTTTCACAAAATGCATCAGAAGCTAGAAGCTCCTTACACTATACCAGAAGAGACTGTCATACAATTTTACCTAAAAGCTCTAGACCCATTCACCTCAATCTTTCTACGAAGGCTTCCCCCGGTAGATAGAGATACAATTGAAAAGGTGTATAATGAGGCCATCACCTTTACTCAGCAAATGGACCCACAAGAAGGAAGCTATGCAGCTGTGCCCATCCCAAGTAATCTTGCTTTCCCACACCCATTTGTAGCAAACGATCAAGCCTTGACCAACCACTCACCCATACCGATACAACCATGTACAACCGTGCCTCCATCCATTACTTATCCAGGCTATGAAACTCATAAAATGACATTCATAAAAAAGAGGGTTGTACCCCACAATGATCCTGATGCTCTCATGGCTTCTGAGTTAGACACCGTAAAAAAGACTTTATCACAGCTCACTAGAAAAGTTACCAGAATGAAACTAAACCCACCCCAAAATCAAGGTGGATACCAAGGAGCGTCTACTATTCCAAATACATACCCTTAGAATCCAAATCGGGGTTTCAATGCATATAGCAGCAACAACGCACAAGAGAAACCATTTGGGCAGCAAAGGCCGAATCGGCCATGGAACACTAAACCCAATAATGGTAGCGTCCCGGAAGACAATGCCAATGCTTATGAAGCTTCAGAGGCCAATTTTTTTGGGGCTCCAAGTAGGCATCAGGACAATAATAGATACGCTAACAACTCCCAAGACCACTACGCCCAGAATCTAGAGGGGCCCCCGACACAATTCAATGCTATGGTCTTCGATTCTTATGAGTTCGAAAAGGAGGGAGGCCCAGAAGCCTATATGGGAGAAGATGAATTCGTCTTCCCTTTTCAAAGGGAAAATGAGCTTGAATATTCTGAAGTACATGCTTTCCAAAATGATCAATGAAACTCATACAACCTTCAGAGTAGAAAGGAACCCCTCACTGACGACATACCTCCAGGAAAGCAGCCAACTACGCCAGATCCTCGGGCTAGTAACAATCCCACACCTCCAAAAGGCCCAAGTGCCCCCGTACCTCCTACAAAAAGTACACATGCTGGCTACCAAGGAACGGCCTGGTCAAATGACAAGTATAGTGCAGTAGATGAACTCAAGAAAACTAAGGCGAACATCTCTATGTTTGATTTATTACAAGGTTGCCCATCTCAAAAGGAAGCCCTTTTAAGATCCTTGGACCATTCAAAAGCTGGCCGATCAACCAACAACACTAGGACACCCACATCCCATGTCAACACATCAGAGGCATTCCCAGCAGTGTTCACAGGCAGGACAGAGGTTCCTCCATTCCTTCTCAGTCTGCGGATGTTTAGAAAAAACTTACATAACTGCCTAATTGATTCAGGAGCCTCATATAACGTTATGCCCCTATCCATTTTCTAGAAGTTAGGGATGGTGCCCCAATTGACAAACCGGGTGGTCATACAGTTAGACAAAACTGAGGTCAAAGTGATTGGTGTCCTCAAAGATGATCACATCCAACTAGTCGCGGATCCCCGGATCCAGGAGCGCATTGATGTACACATAGTGGACATCCCTAAGACTTATGGTATGTTGCTAAGTTGAGAGTGGACCAAACGTTTAAGAGGATGGATTTCTACAGATTTCACCCAACTCTGGCTACCAGGGAGAGGTTTGAACAACCAAATCAAGATAGATGCAGAGCCTAAATTGAAAAGGATGATCACCGAGTACAATGCCCTGAATGAAGTTTTGTTCACTCAAATTGACTTAGGTACTTATCGATTGGATGATGTCTACATGTTTCAGATCCGAGAAGGCGAAGAGTCAGATCATAGTCCCATCCAAGCTCTCCTAGAGCCAAAGATTGGCAATGACATCTTCCAAAGTTTCATCAATAGCGCCACGGCTAGCCTATGACATTTGGGTCCAGACACACATCCTAACATCTTGTTACTACCTGGATATTGTCAGTTACATCAAACTAGCCATTCCGAGTTTACATGCCCCAGTTCTCAAGAAGCACTGTCCCAAGTGTTGGCTCAGATTGCCAGACCCAATGAGCTACTAGAAGCATTGAAAATAAAGGAAGGTACACTTGGAGTAGAAAGCGGGAACGACACCACACCAGACATAGACAACTCAGTCCTTGTAATAAGTACACCCCAAAACCAAGACAGTGGATCAGATGCTGATGATAAGGGGCCTTCCCTGAATTTTCTTAGTGATTGGAGTACCTCAGATGACGAAGCGTGTCCCCCTCACAAGGGGATGCTGGAGGATAAAGGCAATGAAGACAATAAGCTCCCCAAACCTAGGCATACTCAGTATACATGAGAATCAACGTCTTCTGGCAGTGATGGAGAGAGGAGCCAGAAACTAGAGGCCAGGGGTTTCTCTAAGAAAAGATCATCCAAACCAAGCCCTACTAAACCACCTCAGATATGGAAACTACACTTCGACGGTTCCAAGTGTAAATAAGGGGCCGGTGCGGGAATCGAACTAGTAAATCTAAGAGGTAAGTCTTTCTATGCCGCTTATAGGTTACAGTTCGTTTGCACTAACAATGTTGCAGAATATGAAGCTTTGGTTCGCGGACTTCTCCTAGCTCACGAGAAAGGAATCAAAATCTTGACGGTGGAAGGAGACTCACAATTGGTTGTCAAACAGGTCCGTAGTCAGTATACTTGCAATGATGAAAGACTCTCACCTATCGGAATAGAGCATGGGATCTCATCAATGACTTCCATGCTTTCGACATCAAAACCATCCCGAGGAGAAAGAATGTTGTTGCTGACACATTGGAAATCTCAGCCAGGTCACTACATCCAATGGAGAAATCCAAACTAAAGAAATTCTCAGTTGAACTTGTGGCAGCCCCGGCCATTCCAGATAATATAACTAACTTCCAAGTCTTCTAGGATGATCAACATATCTTAGAATTCATCATGTGCGCCAGCGTATTTGAAAAGAAGATCATAGACGAAGATAAAGAAGGTGAGGAGACAATTGAACCTGAAGAGCCTGATGATAATGGCGTCATAAACCTAAAGACCAATGCCATACCCAAGGGAATGATAGAGCTAGAGAGGATTTTTGACAACGATAAGACTGCTATGAGAGGACACCCCGACATAGCATCTGATGGTAAAGAATGTGACACCTACAACCTGGGCATGGACGAAGAACCAAGAGAAGTCCACATCAGAAAGGTGGGAACAAAAAAAGAAAGGGAGAAGATGGTCCAGCTCCTCACTGAATATCGAGATGTCATAGCATGGAGTTATGAAGAATTGAAGACATATGACACCTCAGTCATAGTGCACAACATCCCTTTGAAACCAGATTCTAAGCCTTTCAGGCAACGACAAAGACCCGTGAATCCCACTATGGAACCCTTAATTCAAAAGAAATTCCAAAATTTTCTCGATGCCAGGATCAACTTACCGATTTGACATTCTACATGTGTTACAAACTTAGTGCTTGTGAGGAAAAAGACTGGAGAAATCCGACTATGCGTAGACTTCCGGAACCTCAACAAGTCCTCTCAAAAGGATAATTATCCACTCCCATCTCTGGATGAAGTGTTGCAGAAGGTTAATGGATCTCAAATGATGTCGTTCCTAGATGGTTATTCTAGATATAACTAGGTGATGGTACAAGAAGAGGACTGGCTGAAGACAGCATTCACCACTAAATGGGGAACTTTTGCGTACCGGCAAATGCCCTTTGGACTGATTAATGCTGGAGCCATCTTTCAAAGAGCAATGGACATAGCCTTCAAAGGATTAGTAGGGAAATGCATTATCATCTACATGGATGATCTCACAGTCTACTCGAAGCTGAGAGCCGATCACGTAAATGACCTCAAGAAGTGCCTTCAAAGGTGCAGAGAATTTGGGATATCCCTTAATCCCAAGAAATGCGTGTTTGGGGTAACCGAAGGGAAGCTTTTAGGACATATAATCTCTGAAAAGGGGATATCCATTGACCCCGAAAGGGTGGAGGTGATCATAAAGTTGACACCATCTCATAGCTGCTAGGAATTGAAGTCTTTCTTTGGGGAGATTAACTTCATCAGGAAATTCATCAGTGGTTTCACGGAAATAGTGAAACTGTTGAACGACATGCTCAAGAAAGACGCCAAGATTGAATGGGCTCTCCTAGCCAAGAAGTCTTTCGAAGAAATTAAGAACACCATTGCTATGGCACCAGTCCTTGTTAGCCCTGACTATACCCTCCCGGTCAAAGTTTATTCTTTCACGTCAGAACATTGTTGCGCCGGCATCCTCATGCAAAAGAAGAACAGTGAAGATGAAAGGCCCATCGCCTTTATGAGTTTCCCTTTCAAAGATGCTGAGCTCAGATACCCAAACCTGGATAAGCAGTCATTTTCTCTTGTCAAGGCAGTGAAAAAATTTAGACACTATATTCTAGGGAGTAAAGTCATCGAGATAGTTCCAGACACTGCAGTTAAATCCCTCCTGATGCAGAATGAGTTAGGTGAACGGAGAGGGAAATGGATGGCAACACTCCAAGAGTTCGACCTAGAAATCCAACCGATGAAGCTGGTGAGAGGCCAAGGCCTGACAAAACTGATCTCGGAGTTTGAAGAAGGTCTCGTCTGCCAAACATATACTGATCAAGGGGTAATCACTGATGTATGGTACCAAGACATAGTGTACTACCTGTTGCAGAACCGCTGCCCTGAAGAAATGAATGCATCCTAGAGGAGAGCTCTAAAGATCAAAAGCAGCTCTTACATGCTAAAAGGTGGACAACTCTACAAATGCAATTACGAGGGTTTGTTTTTAAGATGCTTGGAGAGAATGGAGGCAAAGAAAATTATGGTGGACTTTCACGATAAATACGGAATAGGACATGGATCGGCGGAAACCACTGCCCACCAAATCCTGAGGGTAGGATATTTTTGGCCCATAATATTTAAAGATACTGGTGAACATGTGAGATCTTGCCACACTTTCCAAACTAGCACAACTCGAGAGAGAAATCCAGCGATGCCCTTACGACCAGTCTATGAGGTACGCCCGTTCGCCCAATGGGGCTTAGATTTTGTTGGAGTGATTAACCCCCCTTCATCTGCAGGACATAAGTTTATTTTGACAGGTACTAACTATTACACACGCTGGACAGAGGCGCAAGCACTGAAGAATTGTACCACTGAGGTCGTAACCAAGTTTGTAGAGGAACGCATCATAACTAGGTTCAGAATGCCATTCTATCTGGTATGTGATAACGCTCCCTCTTTTTCTTCAGCATCGCTCATGCAATGGGCCTTCAAAAACTAGGTAATCCTCAAGTTCTTTCAAATTACTATCCACAAGGCAATGGTGTAGCAGAGTCTACAAACAAAAATCTGACAACAGTGATCAAACACCTCCTGGATGACAACCACAGGGACTGGCACACGCAATTGAAATATGCTTTGTGGACCGATCGCATAAGGATCAAGAATGCCCTGGGGACGTCTCCATATCAGCTAGTCTACAGCTTGCAACTGGTCTTTCCTATGAACCCGAAGATCCCAATTTTGAGATTCATGGACCAATATGTAGGGGAGGAAGACCGAGTACAAGTCAGACTCATGAATCTCCTAAACTTAGAGGAGAAACAAAATTTAGCCCTGGAGCATGTATCAAAACATCAGGCTGTGGTCAAAAGGTGGTTCGATAAGAGAGCTACCATCAAAGCCTTCAGGATCTCTGACCTTGTCCTCATGTGGGATAAGGCAAAAGAAAAGCCAGGTAGCCACACCAAGTTCCAAAGACTGTGGACCGGCCCCTACCAGATATCAGAGATCCTGGGGGAGAACACTTTTAGGATCAGCACACTGGACGGAGAGTTGACCCCATAGCCTGTCAATGGGCAATTCCTCAAACATTACTTTGGATCCTAAGCGGGAATGTCTTTCGTCCCTTGTACCATAGTCACTTTTTCTTTTTTTTCCCTTTTTCCTTTTGTCGTCCTCACCACCAGTCCTTTCTTCCGCTCATGTTTGTTCTTTTCTTTTGTCGGGGATTTTTTTGTTGTTTCGGGTCAGTATTTTTTGGATCCAATCCAAGTTGTCCCACAAAAGGAGCAGAGGTATTTCTTAGTCAAATTTCTCCAAGGATGCATGCAACATGGGAGAACCTTCCCAGGAGACAAAGTAGTGATGATTATCATTGACAGACAAGAAGAAGTTCAAAGTTTTGTCATCTTGATCATAAAGCACATTAAAGAAACAACACCCGAGGCCGTTGGTTTCTGAGGCATTTGCCAGCTGTAACCAGCCTAAGTGCATAGGTTCGGGTACCCACCTATCCCAAAACCCAAGTATGAACTGAATTACGAGGGCACACAAAAAAAAAAGAGAAGAGAGAGCCAAAAAGAATGCAAGAGAAACAATCAAAAGAAAAGTGCCCCAAAGAGGTCACAAGTAAACCATCCGGGAGACACCACCTAATCATTGCTCGTACTAGAGGAAAGAAGAAAAAGGGGTTATGGACCTGAATGCATGGAGCACTTTAACGTCCATGAGCTTGATATATTTTCAATCAAACGGCAGAAACAAATTGATTTTCCAAAAAATGAAGCTCTCACAGAGAAAGAAAGTTGTAGCCTAGCAAACAGGACGGACTTGGGTGATTATGACAACCTCTACCGGGGCTATGGACGCTCGGCTGGCAGTAAAGAAAGGTTATACTTGGGATTTAGGGAAGACTTTTTTGGGGCTATGGACACCTGACTAGCAGCAAAGCTCTTTCTAGGAAGCCCTGGTTTATTTGGCGAAGGTTGGAAATAGTTGGTGAGCGCCTTGGTAATCACAACCCAAGGTCCACAAATGAACACACACAAGGAAACTAATGGAATAACCTCAGATTGGAGGTTATTGAGAACCATCGACTCCACCACCTCTTGGTTCTATTCTACTATAAAGTTACTTTCCGGAAGAGTGTTGATGATGAAGAAATACCTTGGTCATTCCTCCTTTTTTTGGGGGCTATTTGTTGTGGGTCCACAACACACACCCCATTTTGGTCCTCTGGCCATGGGGATCCCACTGTTGTTTTTTTTTTGGTTTTTTCATCGTGTTCGCCCCTCGAGGAGATCTAGTCAGCCTCTGGGAGAGATTACTCAAACTGAAGGAGATAGAAGAAGCTTTTTCGGCCTTTCGGGGGACCTAAGTCTGCCAAAAGACCGGAATGGCCGAAAGGCCAAAGACCTGATCTTTCGGCCCTTTCGGCCTTTCAGAGGACTTAGGTCCTCTAAAATACCAAAAGGGCCGAAAGACCAAAGACCCGACCTTTCGGTGATTTCAAAGTCTAAAATCACCGAAAGGCCGAATGTTCTTGGTCTTCACTCATTTTTTCGGCCTTTTGGCATCCGAAACCCCGAAGCTGCTGACGTCAGACCGCGGGTTATAAAAGAGGTGACTTCCTCTTTTCACTTCACTTCGTATTTTTTGGTTTTTTTCCTCTTCTCCTGCTCGCGTTCTCCCTCTATTTTTCCTCGCCGACCGCTTCTGCCTCCGAGCCGCCTGGTTGTCCTCCCCTGCTCGTCCATCCAAGGTAAGTCCTCGATCTCGTTCCTCTTCTGGTTTTCGTCATGGTCTTCATTTTTGTTTGTCTTTTCGGTGTGCCTAGGCCCAGCCTAGGGCACTTCATTTTGTTGTCCTCTCATGCTCCTATGTCTTCCTGCATCGATAGGGACGTCCCTCCCTGTCGACCCTAGGGTTTCCTAGTGTCATCGAGTCTAGGTTTAGGGTTTTTTGTGTGTTTCATATCACAGCACCTATCGCAAGTTTTTTGGCCTCCGAATGGCCAAAAACTAATCCTAATCATCGCCAAGTATCATTTCGGACGTTTCAGCTTTTCGGATGTCCGAAAGATCTGAAAGTCTGAAAAGCCGAAACTCTGAGACCCCTTCGAGTTCAGTGTCTGAGTCTCCGAAACCCCGACGGACTTAGCCTCGCCCTTTTTTTTTTTGCCTGTTCACACTTTCAGACTTTTCTTCTCCGACCAAGTTTTCGGTGTCCGAAACCCAGAAAGGTCCGAAAGTGCGAAAACTTGCACTTTTAGCTTGCTTTCGTAGTTTAAATTATTTGTTTTTTTTTAATCCAATAAGATACTGACATTTGTCTTGTCTTGCAAGAATGACTAAACACAAGACAACATCCCTAATGAAGTATCTATACAAGGGAAATCCCCCTAGCTCAAAGGTCGGGAACAAACATAGCGAGATAACTGATACCGACATCGGGAACATGGATTGGAATGAATTCCTGACCCAGTGCTCCCAACCAGCGAACAGGTCCAAGGACTGTACCTCATTTGTCCTATCCAGGCTAGTGAATGCAGCCGCACACCCTGTGGCTATTACATCCTCAGAATTGATCATCACCCTAGCCCACCACTATGATTCAGACAAAAGGGTGGTAGTAAACTCGGAAGACCAGGTTGTATTGGACATCAGGCCGGATGTCATCGAAGATGTCTTCCACCTCCACAAAGGTGTAGATAATTTCTATGATTTCTACATTGAAAAGGGGAACAAATGGTTTGGCAACAGGGAGCAAGCTGCAACTGAGATGATGAACAATGAATACCTCAAACAACCACTTCCCAAGAACAAACTAGACAAGATAGACCTCCAGAGAGGTTATATGAAAGATGATATCCAGGCAGCTATAATGATGATAAATAGGGTGTATGGTTTACCACAATCCACCCAACTTGAGCATTGGATGGTCCTGCTGATAGGGAGGATCAGGGAACGAAAGGCAAGGTTTGATTGGGGCACTATTATAAGTGACAACCTGGACGAGCAACTGACAGCAGTGAAGCATAACCCAAAGTTCTACATGAGCACTTACATAATGTACCTACTAGCTGCACGGGCAGATTACCCAAGCCACACCAAGAGGGGAAGCCTGAATGATCCAAATGCATGGCCCCATCTTGTATACCCGCAGGTGGTAAAATAAGCAAACATGTCAGAGGATTCCCCTGATTACAGAATAGTCAACGATGCGTTCATTTTTGCAGTCATTCGATCTATTGAGGGGGACTTTTCTAAAAGAATGTCAGAAGAAGCTGCGGCCAAGGTTAAAGCCATTGGGGCTTATTACATCCAGTTCAGGACATTCACCTACATTTGGATAGCTGGGTCAACCATGCAACCAAAGAAGCTACCCAGGTATCCATCTGACTGGATAATCATATTGGAGATGGCGAGGCAGCTCGCAGATGCATACGAGCACATCAAGCATAAGAAGAAACACTGTTGGGACTTTCCCATCTCTTTGGGACCCTACACACTGCAGGACATGAAGGTCTACAAATCCATTGCTTTTGAATGGGATGCTTGCCACTTGCAAGTTTACAAGACGGTGTGAGCTCGTTTCGACCTCATAGGTACTTATAGCCATATCATCGACATATTCTACATACATGAGCTGCATCTAGAAGATCATTGGATAAATTGTGTAGATGACCATGAGGTCAGAATCTGAGATTACTGTAGAATGAACCTAACCCTAGCAAAAGAGGTGTTGAAGGTTCCTATTTCCCCGAAGATATGGGAATGTGATTCAGAGAATGTCCTAGAAGACATTTACACACAAAACAAGGTATATGACTGGCCAATCATGAACGCGGAGGTAGATAAAGACAAGAATGATGACATAGACTTCAGGGAAAGACACATGATAAAAACCACCATATCTTGGATCAAGAAGCCACACCAGATGAGTCTGATCCCGGTGAAGACATTAATGGAACCCCCCAAGAAAGTAGAGAAACAACGAGGGGAGAAGTCAACAGCTCCTAAATACAAGAAGGCTCCCCCTTAGAAGACAAGAACTGTGTATGGTCATGAACGACCAGTTGAATATGGTTCCAATCCTAGGCCTAAGAAAACCAGAATGACAGGCCAGATTGACCCACCAGTAGGATTTTTGCAACCACAATCAGGAGAAGGACCATCCACCTCTGGCCAATCTTCCCCCACCACTGAAAAGAAAACCTATAAGAGGAAGAAGAGTTCCGAGTCTCCGCAGTTGCAAACTGTATAGGAAGAGCCTGAGGAAGAGGATGCAAGTGAGCCCCTAGTCCGGAAAACTAGGTTACAGAAGAGGAGAGAAAAGGAGACTACTAAGAAACATAGGGAGGATCCCAAAGCACAGGATGACCCTGTGGATCCATTAGGGCCGGATGAGTTTATGCTCTTTGATTTTGAGGGACTTGAAGGCTTTTCAGACCAAGGCCAAGACACATACACTAGGGCACCACCACTCATACAACCACAGGTATCCCTTACTCCTCCACTGGTCTAGTTCACCAATCTTCCAGTGAATGTTCCTACTCCACCAGTAGCCCCCAATCCTACTCCAGGGCCTAAAACCCAAGATAGTGGGGTAACTCAGGGTTTGGTAACAGATAATGTAGCTGGACGGAGCCATGTTTTCACTCCACCACCCTACATACTTACTCCACCAGCCTCCCTACCGACTCCAACACCTCCTCTTGTACCAACTCCACCCCCATCTATTACCACTACCTCCTCATCTCCTACTCCAATCATGCCAATGCTTATCCCCTCAACCTCAATCCTGCCAACATGTGCCACCTAGGCAACCGAAGGAGCAGCAGGCACAGAAGACACATCACCTTTTCAGACCTCACTAGAGGCTATGACCGGCCTCAGGCTAGATATGGTGATTGATTCATCAACTGATAAAGGCCCGGAGAAGGAAAGGGAGAAAGAGGTCAGTGAACCAGAGAAGGAAGATGAGGAAATACAAAGGGGTTCAGAGGAGGATAGAATGGAGGAAGGAGAAGATGGGCAAGGAGAAGAACCAGAGAAGGAATCAGAACAGGGAATAGCCCCAGGGTAGCAAGGCTTGACCCCAATCCTCCATATGGCACCATATGAGCCAGTAACTGCCTCTGGTGAACCTACTTGGTTTACCAAGGAGATACAGCCACAAAGAAGAACCTACACCAGTGAACTGGACAGAGAAGATACAAGTATAACTGTGATGAAGCAAGCTTTCCACCATGCAGACACGAGTGTGCCAACCAAAACTATGTCATATGTGACCCAATACCTTAAGGGTCGATGGATAGCACAAATAGCTATCCCACCCCCGAGCACCTCTCAAACCATGGGCTCATCAAGAGACTATACATTCAAGGAGGTGGACTTGGGGGAACCGACCAGGGAAGGAAGCAAAACATTAGCAGTTTTGGGACTCAAACATGCTCTGGGATTCATGAGTAAAGATGAAGAAACCATAAAGTCTTTAACAGACCAAAAAGAGGCTCTAAAAAGGGTCATTCAAAAGATGGTGGGTCCCATTGACCCAAATTGTTCGGAGGCCTCATTACAAGCCTTGATTGACAAAAGAGCTACGCCAGATTTGTCGGCAGGATTAACCGCTTCTCTCATCCAGGCGAGTGCTGATTGGATAAATGATTTCAAAAAATTTGGAGAGAAGGCCATCCCATCAATATTCAAGCCATATAGGACCATTTCTGTTGAGATTAATTCCCTCATCGACCTGATGGAAGATGACGGCGGCATGAATGTCGAGGTAGCTAAGTGGCAGGAAGCCCTCCAGGATTTAGAAGTAATTAAAAAGAAACGCTTCCAAATTTTGGTGAAGATATATGAGGGCGAAGAATTGGACAAATTTGAGGCTTGGATCAAACAGATGACCAAAATAATTAAGGTCTACAAGAAACATCAGGCCCTTGTAGAAGAAAAGAAGGAGGAGGTAATAAAATGGGTCACAGATATCGATACCTTCTTTATAGAAATTGGCCTCAGTGTTTACCAGGACGAAAGCCAACAGGCTCTACGTCCCTCCAAGGAAGTGGTCCAACAGTTTAGAGACGTTCTGACCAGAGTCAGTACCAAGGAGGCCTTGCAACAACTATTCTGCATGAAGAACGAGATACATAGGATGTCACAGCATGAAGATGAGATCACATTCTTCACTTCTGAAATGACTATCTTCAGAGAGAAGCTAGAACTAAGGGTCACAAAGGTGAAAAGGAAAGAGATCAATTTTGAGGAAATCCAAGAGATAGTACAAAGGCTCCAGGCGGCTCACCCTGAAGTCTTCACTGGGTAAAGCTTCATGATGCAAATTCCAGATAGACCAGGCAGTATTTTCATACTTGGTTAAAATTCATCAAGGCAGGTTTTTCAGCCTTTCGGCCTCCGATGTTTTGGCCTTTCGGCCCATACGATAAAGAACATTTTTCGGCCTTTCGGCCTGCGAAGATTTCGGCCTTCGGCCTTCTCAAATTATTTCGGCTTTTCGGCCTACCACAGGTCCAAACTTTTGGACCTCTGAAGTTTGAGGATTTTAAAAAAAAAGCACTTGGGAAATTCTAAAGACATTAAAATTTTGGGGTAGAGATCGGGGTCCGAAACAACTGGGTTTTTTCAGCGAGGTTACATTTCTCAACACCAGTTCAACTCCAGATCAGATCAATGGACAACTTGAGTTCATTTAAGAGGAACTAAGGGTCTCTTATCAGTTCCCTACCGTGAGAAATGGCCCAGATGAAGAATCTGAGAAGAACAACAAGAATCAAGAAGAAGACTCTCAGTTCACAGAAGGAGTCCTCTTTCTTTCTCTTCCTCTTCTCTGACGGATTTGGCCCTCTTTGCATGAGAAAATGGATTGTAAATGGGTTTTAAATCCAAGCAAGTTAGATGGTATTAGTTAGCAGTAGTTTCTTTCAGCAAAGTTCTAGTTTTAAGCTTTTATTCTCTAGTTTAAACTCTCTGATGCCCTAGCTCCGAAAATCAGAGTTGTAGATCAAAACTCTATATATTGTAATCAAAACATAATGTAAAGGGCCGACTTTTTAATACAATAAAGATCTACATTGGGTGCTTCATTTGTGGTGTGTGAATTACTCCTATCTATGCGAATTTATTGAATGTATGCTTGCATTATTCTTTATTTTCCGAGAGCCCTTTGTGTTATTGTGTTCCGAATTTGTGTTACTTTTAGTTGGAGTTTGTTGCTGTGTATCTACCTTGCTGTGATGAATGTGTGGACGAGATCATCTTTAGGCTTAACGATAAATCCGTCTCGTGGGTGCGCACGTCTTGGTGGCTTCGCGATTTGATAGATTTTGAATATCTTGCACGAGTGAATACATCCTCTCTCCAAAAGCTTGCATCCGTGAAGCAGTGAATTATGACTTGGTCTGGTTTATGCTTCGTGGGTTGTTCCAAATCTCTCCAGCATTCAATTCGCAAGGAAGGGTTTATAGCGGTTTATGTCCTTAGGATTTCACTTTCTTGCAAATTTGCTTCCTTTCTCGTTACCCTTCTCTCATTCCAAACATTGTCATTAATTCTGAAATTATCATCTTAAAAAACACAAAATTGCATTCTATTTACAAACACCATATTTGTTAAAAACAGAAAATAACCAAAAAGAGAATTAACAATATTTTGCAGTTTGCTATCTTGAACGTACCAGCAAAGGCCTCCTCGTGAACAATCACATTTATCTTCAACTGAGTAACCAAGCAGGTTGTGACCCGACCCCGGAGAACCTTGGGAATAATTATGTTATTCTTTCAAGAGCGGAGATCGAATCTCAAGATCCTAGCAAGTTGGCTTGTGTTAAAACAACGCTCAACACATCTAAATAAGTTATCAAGGTTATATTAGAACTATCAAGTGAAAAATGTGAGAAGGCATATAACCTTTCTTGGTCATTTTCCCTTTTGAAAGCTATCAATGTATTTCCATGTAAGTCTATAGTATAAAATAAATATAGAGAAAAAAAATGAACTCTGATGCTCTTTCCTGTGTAAGCAATCAGATATACAAATAGGACATTAAGTAAAGGAGAAAAGTACACATGAACACAACTTTAACAAACCCTTTCCCTACAATTGATGTTGGAGTGTCATCACCCAAGATAATGGAAGACATGTTAGAAGGCTATAAGGAAGTAAAATAAACTTGTGTAGAATCCATGTCATGTAAGCACCTAGGTAAATGATCTAAGATGGAGTTGATGAAGATGTAGTAGTAGCTAAAGCCTTGTCCTTAAGTTTCTTTTTACCTTTATCATTTTCCTTCGTAGATTCTTAGGTGGATTAGGATAATTTTGTAGATTGAAGCCCCTATATTATTCTTTGAAGAAGATGAGTGAGATGGTATATCTATTTTTTCATATATATGTGTTGATCATGCCCAGGTTTCTTGTAAAAGGAATACTTAAATCTCTCTCTTAGGTCTTGCTTAGTTTGACAAGTTTTTAATGTTGGTATAGGTGGAATTAGATTTTTGATCTGTCTTAGTCTCCTTGTCATTTTGAGTGTTTATCATTCCAATTAAAAAGGCTTTGAGGCTTTGAAGACTTCATTATACCCATATAAATTAACTTATCCCATTTGTTTCCTAGTTTAAGTTAACAATAAAGGAGAGGGCATTCTCCAAGTTATTCCAAAAGCTATATTGGCAGAGTAGAAGGTTGAAACAAACAAACAAACAAACTCCGTTCCATAGTAGAAAGTTAACTATATTGATGAGTTGGTTATCCTTTGTCTCTATATTTTATTCTTTTAGTTGTAGCATTAATGAAATAATCTATGAATTAATCTTAGTGAACAAGTATTATAAGGTATCAAAATTTTTAGGAATTAGACTTATGAGGTCAATATCTCATTAATGATTCTTTATTTCATTTGGAAAGTTTCGTTGAGAGTATTTAAAGCTTCAATATAATTGAGGAGTTTTGGAGAAATTGTTAGAATATAAACCCAACCGCCTTATTGTTCTTGTTAAACCATTTTTTTTAATCCGAATCCTTAGTAGGTAGAACCTCAATACCTATTGTAACCCTATATAAATGGTTGTTCTTAAGCATGAGTTGTACTTTAACATTCCAATTATGATAATTAAGACATTAATGGAGTTATTTATTGATATAAATCCATTGTGAAATGCAATTTGTATGATAAAATAAAATTTATTGAAGTAATGTGGAAGTGTACACACATCACAACATCCATTGATCCAATTTTTGCTTCCTCCTAGATAGTTCCACTTTATAATCAAGTTTTTTTTTCTGTATTGGAAAAGCTTTGAAGATGACATTTGTCACTAAACCAAGTTCCTTTGGGCACTTTATAAAACACAAGTAGCCAATTGAATATTTTTATAAAACAATTCCCTTTACACCTAATTGTGCACTTCAAAAAATTAGAAAATGTCTTTTTACAATAGGTAAAAATTAAATATTTGTAGCTATTACATGTAAAAAAATAACGCAAAAGGCCTTTTGACGTCCAAATGAACTGGTGTTCCTTCACATGCAAAAAAAAATCTAATGCTCATTATCAATACCAATTAAGTGAATCCTTGTCCAATGAGTCAATGGTAGCCTATTCAAAGATCATGTATCATAGTTTTTTAAATTTTCATGATGTAATCTACAAGAAGAAAACTTATGCTGGAAATGAATGACCGAAGACTTAGATTTCTATGCCTTGTTTCACTCATTGTTCATTTTACTCTTACAACCTAGATACATAACTACTTGCCACCAAGAAATAATTTTATGGCCTATAGAGATAACTAAAACAAAAAACCTATTTAGTGCCTACAATTGTTTAAACACCCGCAAAAGAAGATTCATCTAGAAAAACTCATGAAGGGATCCTTAACAAAAGAACTTACTATTTATTAAAAACTTGCCTATAAGGAAAATATGTCAATCGATTTTTTTATGAGGGGGATTTTCCACACAAGGAATTATGTTAGTTGAAAGAAAATTTCATGACCTTCAATAGGAGACTCATTTTTATTTGATCTACAAACCATCATGAAAACAACCCTTAAAGCATAAAAATAAAGAGAAATTTATTCTTGAACACAATACTTTCAAACTAAACTAAGCAATAATTCTAGATCATTTTTCAAACTAGGCATGCTCTAGGATGAGATAAAACCTTTTTGTTGTTGCTATCCTAGTTGGTTATGTGCAAGGTAGCCACTCAAAACCACTTGTAACTATTTATTCGGTGCTTGTATTCATATATTTATTGATGTAGAATTTGGTGATAGCTGGTAGGTTTCACCATGGAATTGTCCTTGTCCTCTCATGGTTTTACATGATGAAAGATGAGATTTATTCTTGCCTAAGATCTTTTTTTCCGCTGGTTTTTATTATAGGAATCTTTCATAAAACATGAGTATGTAGGGTAATTAGATGGAAGATGGTTGTCTAAGGGATGTTTTTTCTTAGTTGGAGCAACCAAGATCTCTTGCAAAGTAAAAAAAAAATCCTTAAAAAATGGAAGATGAAAACAAATATCATATATATCATGCAACATATATCAAAAAGACTTGAATATAAAGGTATGGATAAGTAGGTGAAAAGGTAGGAGTGAAACTTTAACTACCCCTCCAAATGTGAAGAACATGTAAGGATCTATGAAGAAGTGATGGGAAACTTGGTAATTGCACATTTGGCAAGACCGGAGTGAGATGTTTCCCAAGGGAGGCTAAGACCATTGTGAATAAAGACCCTTGTATATAAGTTAGAAGCTAACTAGTCAGTTCTCTAAGTAACTACTTGATCTTACATTTCATGAACTTGTAGAATTTGATATATAAAAAGGTCATTACTAGGTTACGTAATTAGGTCATTATATTTTGAAAAAAAAAAAACTCAGTAATTAGTTAGCAATAGTGTATTGTTAAAGTCATGGCAATTACAAATGTTTCCTATGAACAACCAACTTTAAAAACTTTTCATTAAGACTTCACAAGTGAAGTGTCTAATCCCCATTGTGATTTTTAATGCCATAAAATTCTAATAACAAATAATGAAACTTTAATATTTTCTTATCCTCAAGCGTTACAACCAAATTAATGTTTCATTGAAAGTCATAAAGTTCTAATAACAAAGAATTAAACTTTAATATTTTCTATCCTCAAACATTACAACCAAATTAAAGTTTCATTAGTTTGACCTCCTTCTCAAAAAATATCTTGTACTTTTCTTGATGTACCTATTTTTTTTAATGATGATCTACTCTTTTCACTTCAAACAATTCAATTAACTAGTTAGTCCTTTCCATTACTAAAACATCTTTAACTTTGTGAACTTCTAGAATTTGATATATATAATCTCTAGATTTTTGAATGTGATATAATACCATATATTTGTCTCTGGGTCCCTCGATCTTATTAAAGTCACCTCCCACTATCCATGGAAGATCCAGGAGATTACAAAGCTAACTCCCCGATTTGCATATTTCTCTGATCATTGGGGGCATAAACCGAGCAAATTCCAAATGACTGGTTCCCAATAGAGAGAATGCACCAAACAACTCTATTGCAAGGGGAGGTCCCATATTCTGTAACAGATTGAGACCACTTATTTGCCATTAGAATGACATCACCACCCCTGCCTTTGTCATGTTTGGTGGTAAAGTGGTTAGAATCTTTCCAAATGAGTTTTAATGTGGACTCAAGCATAATCCTGTAGTCTTGACCTCTTGGAGAAATACAAAATCTTTGTTAAAATCCAAGGATTGCAATATCCTTCCAGCCAGGACTCGAATGTGCCTCTCAACTTCGTCATATATATCCCAGCTTCTCAAGTTTAAATTTACTAGCCAAAGTTTAGCACCCAATTCTTTCTCCTCTTCACGATCTTGTCTAACAAAATGATCCTCCTTTTGCTACCTCCAAAACAAGATTAAGGCATACATCTCAATTTCAACTCTAGGTTCCTCACTGTCAACTAATTACATGTGTATCTTTGATAAAGTTCATATAGAGAATCTTGGTCATCCCTCATTTTAAAATTCAGTTCCTCAATAGTACGACACAACTCATCTATGACAATTTGCATTTATAGTTTTTTTACTAATAAACTATCCAAATTTGAACTTTGATAACTAAGATTGGTAGGTCTCTACAAATTTGTAATGATCTACACCAAGCTTAACAAGAGAACTCGGTAATACCTCGCTTTTGTAATTCAATTCCTTGACAGTATGACCCAATTCGGATATCCGTCCACCAAAATAAGGTAGTCATTACTCCAATTGACATGTGATTAAGTTGTAGCATAAAAGTTGTAGGCTACAATGAAGTGTGACCAGGTTTATAAGTATTTAAGAAAGCATGGCTCGCACTGCATTAGATTTGGTCTCACCAAGCAAAACCACCAGAAAAGTGCATACAAAATCATGGCATAAACTGTGCATCACAATAACACACCATCCATGCCATCCCATTTCTTTTCAGTTTATGAAAATTATTTCAATACAAAGCTGAAAAACAGAAAATCGAATCGCTTCAACAATGTAGCATACCATGATGCCCTACTAGAAAACATGGAGGATCAACAGTAGTGTGTGAATATTTTGTCAAATCTTACTTTATAAACAACATATATAAATTTATACCTCCAACCAATTATAATTGTCATCACAAACAATAAAGATGCTCAATTAGAGTAGATTTAATCGTTGGACTTTCCTTCCAAAGTGGAAACTCTGGAGTTATACCACAGACTCACTAAAAGTCCATGTGTATTAGTGAGATCTCCTGCAACTTGTCTACTAAACCATTAACCAGGAAAGGAAGTCTAAAAGCTTGTCATAGCCTTTACTTAACTCATTTTGCATAGATCATTAAAGGAAGTTTGTGCAGTATTTAGATGCCCTACCCCATTGCCTGGGGTCAACAAAATCTGCACCAATGTATGCTCTTCTAAACTGTCATGCCATAGACGACCCTTTCAAGCAGGCCCCTGACCTCTCTCATGGTTGGATTATACCCGGTGCACTACAGCCCTATAATCCTAAACCACTACAGCCCTATAATCCTAAACCAATTAAATTAAGAAGGTAGCTGCCCTGCTTTGAGGATTCAATAGACCCTGCCAAATTCAACTCTTCAACTAGTCTTGCTCAGACTTTGGGATCATACCAGCGAATTGTTTCATTAATATTAAAAAATTGAAAATTCTTGTAGATTCTTGAAATAAAATATTGTTGGAATGGATCCTGAGAATGCATTATACTGTCGAACAAGGGCCTGTAATTTTGTATAATTTATGATAATAGGGAAATTATTTCCACAGAAGTGGTCAGTACTTAGCTCAAGTACTGGTAGATGAATCAGCATCTCCAACTCCTACGGTATCCATGCACTAACTGATTACATGGTGTGAAAAGAAGTATAAGTGCAAAACAATCTCCTATAGATTTTGGGATGCTAGGTCATCAAGATGATTCACCACCATAGACATCATTTGCAATTTGTTCAACTTATCTGTTCTGTATCTTCTAGGATTGACACAAGCTTGTTGCAAGGTACAAACAAGCTTTTCAATTATAGTGCAGTTCATTAGAAAACATAGCACTGCTAAGCTATGGTTCTTGCAAGAGAGATTTTGTTTGAAAGCTACAATACACGGAATTTATCTGGTTCACAGGCACCTCCAAGTTCAATGCTCAACATTGAAGCAAGAAGCATTTTATTGGATTTTTTATACTCGGTAGCACATACGTTTCTTATGAACTTTTAGTATGATGCTCCTCTTCTTCCATTAGGTTCAAGTTTACATGTTCCTTGAATTTTTCAAGTCAGATATTACCCAACTCCCATAGCACTCAATTTAGGTCAAATCACACACAATATTAATTTCAATATGAAAGAAATAATTTCAAGATGCTAAGATTTCCAGCCTGGTTGGATATAATTTGTCTCCATGAAAATATAAAGCTCAAGAACAACAGACTTATATAACCTTGATTGAAATTGAATGCTAATAACTCAAAGAAATCTAAATTTATGAAAACAATGAAGAAATTCAGCAAATAAATGTACCAAATTATAGTATACAATGATACATGTGTATAGACTTGTATGTTTATACAATTGATTATGCAATGTCAAAATTCACTTATCCCTTGCATCTCCTATGACTGCATGTGCTAATCTTTAGTTTTCTCAAATGTACTTATAAACATTGTCTCATCAATACCATATCTAGTTAATGAAAAACATATACATCAAACTAAACATAATAATATATTCAAAATAAATAATAACCATTACATTTCACGTATCACCAAAATCATGTTATCTCTAGTTTTCTCAAATGTACTTATCAACATTAAAAGTTGTCTAGACCTATATGTTCATATAGTTGATTACATAACATTAGAATTTGCTTATCCCTTGCATCTCCTATGACTGCAAGGGCTAGTCTCTAGTTTTCTCAAATGTGCTTATCTGCATAAACAGTTGTCTCATCCATACTATATCTATTTAATAAAAAACATATGCATCAAATATATTCTATTCAAGGTAAATAATAAATATTACATTTCAGTATTTCACCTATCACCAAAATCATATTATCTCTAGTTTTCTCAAATGTACTTACCAAAATGTACTTACCAGTATTAAAAGTACTTGTCTGGGAAAAAAAAATGCTTCACACCAAAAAAACAGGTTTTTGATTAACAATTTAATTGAATCCAAAACATTAATGATGAAAATTGCATCCAAATTAATGATGAAAATTGCTGATACAATTAAACCCATAAAGTATCAAGACTTATTATCACAGAGTGTAGAAATTCATGCATCTCATTTAGTAGAAAATATTCTCTGTTATTTGCCCATGCCAAAACTTTTGCACCTGTTAACAATGCAAATGCTAGTGTAATGTATTCACTCATTGGGTCGGTTTTCCTAGAAAATT
Organism: Thuja plicata; assembly: GCA_018584345.1. NCBI lineage: Eukaryota > Viridiplantae > Streptophyta > Pinopsida > Cupressales > Cupressaceae > Thuja > Thuja plicata. The sequence goes on along the minus strand of MU226151.1, from coordinate 138,589 downwards.
TTGGTTCAAATGACATCATCCTCCCATCATCGTCGAGTTATGACTTTTATAAGAAGGTGTTGCCAAACCCCTTCCCTTAAATTAGATGAAAACACTGTTACACTTTCAGCTTCCCATTCACTACTAAAGCACAGGTAATCTCCCACTCAAACACATTTCCTATGCCACAAATCTGGATCTAGATGTTCAGTCAGCGACTTTGAAGGAGTTCTTGCAAATTCTCTCCAATTCCAAACCAACTCATCTTCCTCGTCTTGAAACAATTTCCAGATAACAATACCCGTCTTGTTTGGCCGAGTTCTTCCAAATGGAGACGGCTTCTGTGACGTACCCAAGACAAAAATAGAAGAACATATTCACATTCATCAGTTGAACCCTAGATAGAATATACCCATTCAGATCTTGAATCATTTCACGGGGTATTGGTGCTATTATAACTAGGTTGATGAAACCCTCATCTTGGATTCTGTAACCTGCAATAGTCTTAGGTAACCTTCCCCTCCAGAAAAGAATGTCATGGCACTCGATCATTTCATAACCTAATATATTTTTCTCTTTCCCCCTGCTAACTGACACTTACAAGCCTCCATGAATCTTGAAAATAGTGATGGATTTCGAAGGAAAAATTTTCGCCAAATAGGGCTCTTTGTTTCTTCCCTGTACAATATTGATAAATTTCAGTCAAACCGATTTTTATTTCTGCATACAATCCCATAAGGGGAATACACACAAGTAATTGTGGAGTGGATGTATTTCGGAAGAGCAATAACCCGTCTGTGACATCGTTTCCCTTAATAAAATTTAGGAGAAAAGAGAGAAGAAGAAGGTCCTCCATTTTTGTGCGGAAAAGCAATATGCCATACGGTACCAATTTTCATCAGTTTCTTGACCACAAATAAGAAGACAAAAAACTGTAAGAAGATAAAATAGAGTTCCATTCCTTACAGACAATACGCAAACCGTAGATTAATTCAAATGAAAGCTTCGCATATACCAATTTCTTCATATCCTCTGACAGCTTAGATATTCCACACTCCTCTATGTCTCCTTCGACTGATGTAACAGATTTTCTCTCCATTTCTGTCTATTGTTTCTCCATTTCTTTCCGTTCCCCAACTTCCCCCATAGACAAATAGAAACCTTAGATCAAGAAAATATGTTTTTATTACGCCGTAGGCGTTTCTATTTGAAAAAGGCCAGGCTATTTTTTCAATCCAACAGTAGGAAATGGTTAATAGAGAATGACTACCATTGAAATGATTTGAACCGTTGATTTTATTCTACACTTCCGTGAATGATTCGTAGTGGACGTCAATTTCACAAATCATTCTTGTCAATGTCGTGTAACATCCCATCTCAGTATTGATTTGGACAGATATAAACCCCATTAATAATTTACAACTGCCTCGGCCGTCGTTTTCAGATGTGCTAAGAAGAATATTGTAGCAGACTGTGTTTTTCTTGCCTTTTCATCTACCGTCGGTTTATTTGCAATTATTTGGGATCGTTTCAGCCCTGAGGAACGAGAATGGATAAATGGCTGTGTCGTTGCAAAATTTCTGGACTCATATCAGGCTTAACATTTCTGCTGGCCCTGCTTTCGGCACAAACAGGGGGTGAGTAAAATTTAACTTGATGTAAGATAGATTACAATGTCAAATGTTTGCCTGGGAAATGTATGACAGTATCTGTGTTTAAAAATAATTTCTGAGTTTTCTGTGATTATCTGGAAGTATAGTTTTGATGCAAAGATTGCTAATTTTTAGTTATTATAAATGATCGGATAGAGGGAATTGTAAGCTTTGAAGAGTTTTCAGCCCAGGTCATCTTTACCCAAATTGCTTTTGCAGGCATATACAAAAAATTAACTGAAATCTGACAGAACTCTCTGTCTCTGTGGACAGGGTGTATTCTTTTTAAAGACATTGATTCTCATTAAATTCAAGACAAATTTTCAGTTCAAGTTTTCAGTATTGTTACAGTTTCTAACTACTAACTGTTTCTTACTTGAATCATCCTCTTTTTACCAATCTTTTAGAAGATGCGGAGGAGGTTTTTGGGTTGGAGCCACTGTTGAAGTATATAGATCAATCTATATGGATCGATCTGTTCAATTGATTATGTTTGTTAATGAATCGAGTTAATATATGTTATGATCGATTTGTGCAGGTTGCTGCCATGCCCGTTGAAGTGAGCCCTGCAACTGAACAAGTGCCTGTGAAGGCTGAAGCCCCAGGTGCTGAAATTGTGGAACAGCCCCCAAAGGAAGAGGAATCTGTTAGTTTTGTTAGCTTTGGACAGCTGTTCGTCCATTTGCTATTATTTAGCAAGTAATTGTTTTGCTAACTAATTGGTTAGATTAGGAACAAATATTTGTTAATTAATTGACCACTTTTGGAAACAACTAGAAACCGACTTGGTTAGGGTTG
>MU226151.1:96310-111027 GCA_018584345.1 Thuja plicata | reverse complement strand
TATATATATATATATATATATTACATACAATTTAAATATGAAGATATTATGTGAATATATTGTAAAATACATGTTAATATATAATACATATAAAATAATATATAATATATGACATATAATGTAATATTTAATATAAATATATATTATATAATATTTAATATAATAGATATTATATAATATTTAATATATAATAAATATTATATAATATATAATCTAATATATAATTTTTGATATATAATATATGATATGAAGTATGGAGAAATGAGAGGGAGAAAGGGGTTGGAAATAAATTAAGAGGGAGAAAGGGGAGGGGAAATTTAAAATTCAAAATTTTGTCGGGCTTTTTGGGCACCCGATTAGGCTCGGTATTGCTTTGTGCACCAAACCTACCTGACCAACTCTTCAAATGTCTCAAAAATGTGTTTTTCCCATGTTTCTCTGAGTTCCAGACTTCGACCATGTAGCTAACGACTTTTTTTTCACCCGAATTTGATGAAACAAAAATGGTATATTAAGGAGATTATCAGCTTTCTATTGATATAATTGCTGACAAATTTTGAATTCGGTAAGTAATTATTGGTTATTTTCCAATTGAGTTACCTCTAAAGTGTTGATTTATATACTTATTGAAAAATGGCTATAACTTTCAGATGGTATAACATTTTTGAAATCCAAAAAATGCGTCACATTCTATGCTTTGCCTAGTTTAAGGAATTTTTTTTTTTTGAATTTGGTAAAGTTTTCAATGAGTTAAGGTGGTCAGACACGGGATTTTTTTATTCTGGAAATGTTGTAGCAGATAATTCATAATTAATTATTTTTTTGGAATAAAATTACAAAAAAATATGCCTCACATCCGGGCACAAGTCTACTACTTATATATAAAATCTTATTAAAAAATATTATCATTTGATTATGATTAAGGTGGTCAGACATACACCTACTTATTTTTTTCCTGAAATTTTTGTACTGCTTCATTGAAATCTATACTTTTCACCAATCATATTAACTTTTTTTTTTTTTTCAAAAAAGGCCTAGTAGTTTAGAAACTAAATTCAATTTCCTACAGATTCTATTCTTACAACTTTTTGATATTAAGTTGATAGCTAGTTCAAATTTTCACGTCAATTTGACTAACCCTGATTTGCTGATTTTTCATTGCCACTTAAGGGCATAGTTTGGCCCCTCATGACCTTGAACATACCCCATCAAGGACTGAGAATCATATATATATATATATATATATATATATATGTCTAATCATCATCAAAATAGAGTCATCATAAGATATCTATACTATAAAAGGTCCAAAATGAAATCTATCAAAATAAATGTATCCTCGAGATAAATATGATATAACAGTATCAGCTCTGAAAAGGATGGCCGGGGTAGGACCTCACATCCTCCCCCTCTAGGCATGAACTTCCTCCTGGAGTACATCAAAATGGTGGGGGTACTCTTGTCTCATGCATGTTGTATCCTCCCTTGAGGTTGTGACCTCGTCATAGCAATCCCATTGGACCCTAACCTGGTCCAGCTCTTGCCCTTGCAAGGCCAATGTTCGTCGAGCTAAAATGCGGATGGGCTCCAGAGCCAACTGCCCATCTGACTCCACCTGTAAAGCATCCCTATCAATAATGTGAGACTCATCATAGATATATTTCCTCAACACATATACATGGAATACATTGTGGATATGTGATAGGCTAGGTGGCAGTGCTAGACGATAGGCAACCGGTCCTATCCTCTCCAAAATCTCAAAGGGTCCTACAAAATGAGGTGCGAGCTTAGAGCCCTTTTCAAAATAGATCAGACTCTTATGCAGACACACTCTCAAAAACACCCTGTCTCCAACCATGTAGACTCTATCTGACCTCTTTGCGTCTGCATATTTCTTCTGTCTATCATGTGCCTCTCTGAGATGTTCTCCGATCAAGACCACCCACTGCTCCATGTCCCTGACTAACTCTGGCCCGATTGAAACCCTATCCTTAATTTTGTCCCAAATAAAAGGTGTTTGGCACGACCTCCCATATAAGGCCTGATAAGGAGGCATACCTAAGGATGTTTGATGCCCATTATTGTAGGCAAACTCTGCTAAGTGAAGGTACTCCTCCCATCTGGACTGGTGATCCATAACATATATCCGCAACATATCCTCCAAAACCTGATTCACTCTCTTAGTCTGCCCATCCATCTCAGGATAATATGTTGTACTAAAATTGAGCCTGGTGCCCAATGTTTTCTGTAGTTCTCTCCAAAATGAAGAGGTAAAGAGAGAATGATGGTCCGATATGATCCTACGAGGGATATCATAGAGCCTAACAATATCTCGCAAGAATACCTATGCAACTGCAGGTGTTGTGAAAGTGGTATGCATGGGTGAGAAGTGGGAAACTTTGGTCAACCTATCCACTGTCACCATGATGGAATCATGACGGTGAGATGACATAGGTAAACCAACAATAAATTCCATGGAAATGGTGTCCCACTTCCACACCGGTATCTCATGTGGCTGAAGAAGTCCACCTGGATGACTGTTCTCTACCTTAACTCTCTGACACTCTAAACACCTGGCCACAATACTAGAAATGTGAAACCTCATGCCCGACCAGTGATAGAGCTACCTCAGATCTGCATGCAACTTATTGACCCTGGGGTGTGCTGCATACGGTTCTCTATGCGCCTCAAGTATAATGAAGTCTTGCAACCCACCAGGTGTAGGGACATATATGTGGCCCCTGTGATGAAGAAGTCCATCAGATCCTAGGGAGAATCTATCAAATCTCCCCTTAACTAGGGGTCTTTGATCTCAATCCAACCAAACATAATCTGAATAGAACTCATCCTCAAGAAAATGCTGAAGTATGTGATCTCTCAAATCCATACAAGTATTCAAGGAGGAGAGTGTATGTCGCCTCCTACTCAAAGCATCTGATACAACATTTTCCTTCCCTTTGATGTAGTGGACATCAAAGTCATACTCACAAAGGAACTCCATCCACCTCCTTTGTCGTGCATTAAGGTTAGGCTGGGTGAATATGTACTAGAGACTCTGGTGATCAGAATGGAGCTCAAAACGATGTCCCAAAATAAAGTGATGCCTCCTCACTAAAGCATGAACCACTACAATTAGCTCTAGGTCATGTATAGGATAATTAAGCTCATGAGTCTTGAGTTTCCTTGACTCATAGGCAATGGCTCGTCCATCCTGCATAAGGACTACTACAATTCTGTCCAAGGATGCGTCTGTGCACACCATAAAGTCCACTAAAGCATCTGACACTGATAGGATATGTGCGCTAGTAAGGGCTCCCTTGAGCTCTTAAAATTCCCTCTCGCACTTCTCTGTCCACTCAAACCTCTTTCCCTTTCTTTAAAGGGATGTGATAGGGTGTGCCATTATAGAGAAGCCTCCAACAAAATGTCTGTAGTAACCTGCTAACCCCATGAAGCTCCTGACCTCTGACATAGTGGTAGGTGTCGACCAATCCATGATAGCTCTAATCTTTGATGTATCAACTGCGATACCATCTCTTGATATAACATGACCAAGGTAGTGGACATCTAACCTAAAGAAAGCACACTTTGACAAACTGCCATACAACTGATTATCTCTTAGGCACTGCAAAACCTATCTCAAGTGGTCCTTATTCTCATCCTCGTTACGAGAGTATATCAAGATGTCATCCAGGAACACAATAAAAAATCTATCCAAGAGTGTACAGAATACTCCATTCATAAGACTCATAAATACCGCTGGAGCATTCGTGAGGCCAAAAGAAACCATGGTAAACTAATAGTGTCTGTATCTTGTGTGGAAGGCTATCTTGTGGATATCACTCTCCACAATCCTCAACTGATGGTATCTGGATTTTAGATCAATCTTTGAGAATACCCGGGCACCTTGAATCTGATCGAATAAATCATTGATCCTAGGGAGTGGATACCGATTCTTGATGGTTACTTTATTTATGTGATGGTAATCCATGCACAGTCTAAGTGATCCACTCTTCTTCTTAACAAAGATGACAAGTGCTCCCCATGGTGAAACACTAGGGCGAATGTGCCCTTTCTCCAAGAGCTCCTCCGACTGAACCTTGAGCTCATCTAGCTCACGAGTAGTCATCCTATACGGGGCTCTAGATATAGGCACAAATCCTAGCACAAGGTCTACATGGAAGTCAACTACCCTAGGTGGAGGAATACCTGGTAGCTCTGAGGGAAAGACATTCACAAATTCCTGTAATATAGGTAAGTCATCAAGGGAGGTTCCGTTCTCCTCCTCCTCCTCCTCTCTGTCACTGATGGTAATAGAAAATAACTAACATCCCTTCCGCATGCAGCACTTAACCTGCATGGCTGAGATCACACATAGAGATATGTGTCTCTAGACCCCTAAAATAACCATGGGTGAACCTAAGCCATCTACACATTCGATCCTCTTCTTTCTACAGTCTACCTTGGAACTATGGGCACAAATCCAATCCATGCCAAGGAATACATCATAAGAACAGAGAGGGGTGATACGTAAATTAATCATGGAGGTCATGTCTTCTATCTACATCTGACAATCTCTAACTATAGAATCAACTAATACCCTAGCACCCGATGCTAACTCTACTTCCCATTTTACCTCCTGTATAGCTGCCATCAACCCACATCACTCCACCACAAATGGGGAAATAAAAAAATTAGTAGCTCCTGAATCAAAAAGGATAGTGATGGTACTACCTTGAATCATACCTGCTGCCTCGATCACTGTGGCTTGATGCTCGGCCTGGCGGTTATCAACCACTGCAAAGACTCTGTGGGACTTACCCAAGTCCCCAACCATGGCCTCAGATGCTACTTGATGTGAACTACCACCCTGGGGACAATCCCTAGCAAAGTGCCCTATGGCTCCACATGTGAAACAAGGCCCTTGAGACTGTATCTTTATGCCCTAATATCTGGTGTGCTGTGATCCCCTTGTCCTACTAGAGTCATTGAAACCACCTTGAGAGGTCTGATGAGTCCTCATTGGAGGTGTGAATGGTGCCTGTGACCTCTGATCATGCCTAGGCCCCTGTGCCTGCCACTGCTTGGGCTTAAAGCCCTATTGTCCTTGTACCAGTCTAGTCCTCTGACTCTACTGAGTCTGTTGTGCCTGAGGCTGTGGGGATCTAAAGGTCCCCAATGAGTGCCTCTGATTCCCCTTCGAAGGGGGTCTGTGATATCTTGTACTCTAAGGTGCAAAATTATGGTTCTGTGACTGATCCTGAGAGTCGTGTCCTCTGCACTGCACCTCCTCTGCAACCAAGGCCTTCTCTACAGCCTCTCAAAGATCCACTGGTGTTTCCATGTGCATTGGCCCAGAAATGGATGCATTCAACCCCTTAACAAAGTGGTTGACACGGAGCTTCTCATCCTTCATGTACTCTACATGAGGTAGGAGCTCGAGAAATCTGCTCTCATACTGAGCAACAGATAAACCCCTCTACTGCAGATCATGGAACTCGTCTATATGATGCTGCCTATAATTCTTTGAGAGGTAACAGTCTCTAAATCTCTCCAAAAAAGACTCCCAGGTGAGGGTGTTAATAACCAGGTTACTCTTGTAAACTTTCTGGCGCCACCAAACCAATGCACCTCCTCTCAACAAGAAGATGGCCAAACGAGCGCGCATATTTCTCTCACATGCGCCCAAACTAAAGCATCTCTCTAAACTCAATAACCATGCCTTGGCCTCAATCCCATCCGTGGCTCCTAAAAAATGTGGTGGTCTGAGGTGGAGCAAATCCTTAACCTGTTCCCCAACATCCTGGGGTGCTCCTCTACCTATCTATGGTATAAACCCTAGGAGTAGTCTTGCCATGTGAATGGACTCCCCATCCTGCTCTGCCTGCCCCTCATCCCGTCATGGAGGAGGGCTCCTACTACGCTCCTGGGTTGCTCCCCCTATCCCTGCTATTTGGTCTCCAAGCGATAACCTATCCATAAGGATCCCTGCTAGATTCTGGAGAGCATTAAGTACCTCCTAATTTGGATTCAGGAGTGGAATAGGTGGAGGCTCCTGCTCCACATCAGCATCTGCCCTAGCACCCTCTGCTTCTCGCTTATTGTGAGCTGGTGCCACACAAGTATGACCCCACCCTCTCCCACGTTGGCGAGCCTACCGAGTGATAGAAGACATCCTAAAAGTTAAAGTAAAGTTTAAAGGTTAGTAAGGATATACGCAATGGGTCTAAGGTTCCAAGGTTGAAACATGGCTCTGACACCAAAATGTCATGCCCAATCTACATGATAAGACGCTATTTTTTTTTTGAAAGGAATTACATACAAGGGATGAAGGGACAACCCTTCACAACATACAAGTTCACTAAGGAGAATAAAAGGTTAGACAAAAAGGGTTAGCCTAACAAGATAGTGGTCAAATAGTGATATTTAGGGTTGAGGGGAAATCATGATGTGAGTCAACGTCCTTCAACCCATACGTTTAATAGGGTCAAAGTTAAAATACAAATTTCAAGTGATCTCTAGAATTTAACTAAAACTGGTGTGCAACCTCTATCATGTCGGTTTAAAATCTTAAAATCGGTCAAGCCCTAACAATTAACCTATTCCCATCATAACATTATGTTTACACTGACCAATACACTGGCCACATGTATTGGACACGTAAAAATAACATTTCCAATGAGACATATCTCAACTTGAACAAAAGGTTTCCTAAAAAAAAAAGTCCTATGGCCTAAATAACCCAAAGAAGATTCTAAATCCTAACCTTAATCAAATTAATTAGTTTCAATTCAATTGATCAAAATTACACTATCTATAAATTTGACTTTAAAATGTCTTGAAAATTTCTAGATTATAGATCTTTATTCCACCTAAAATTTCATTAATATAAATATGTTATATATAGCTACCTAAATAACTTTGAACATAATCTAATTTAAATCTTATGTGAAATCAAACTATATCATTAAATACATTAATTTCTAAACCAATATACTAAAAGAAATTAATATATCTAAATTAATTCACTTACTAGGTATCATTTTACCTATTATCATTTAAATACATTCATTTATTGAACTAAATGAAAAGCTTAAATATTATTAAAATCACTATATGTAACATTTAAATATAAAAAAAAGAGTAATTGAATTTTAAATAAAACTCCACTAAATCTAAAACTTATATAATGGCATTATTATAAGTGTCTTGAAGGTTTTAAAATACTTATATAGATGACGTATATATATAAAAAAAAAAAGAAAACCCACTAAGTGGGTGAAGTAAATATCCAAAGAGAATAAATATATTAGAAAATCCATTTCCATTAGAGGTTCCCTAACCCTAATTTGAAATTAGGGTTAGGGCTTTGTTATTTAAAACCTAAAATGAAGTTTCTTCCCTTCATTCTTCCTTCCCTCCCAGACTCATTTATAACCCTATCCTCTTCAAAAATCTTTGTTGGAAATATAATAATGGGAAAGTAAGATACTGGGGGGGGGGGGTGAATTAGATCTTCAAATTTAAACACTTAAAACAAACTGATCCACATTCATACATATATGAATCTAATGTAACATCAAATAACATTCACACAATGAAATAAATAACTCATAACACAAGAACTTGGTAACCCAGAAACCCAAATAGGTAAAAATGGGGTGGGGATGACACCCACAAAATTCTTCACTACTACAACAATAAAGTGTGCCTGTTAGGGCTACAAAATTTAATTACAAAATGCAATGTACCTGGTTAAAGGTATGCCTGGTTAAGAGCTAAAGATCATTACAATCTACCCTGTGAAAGGATTTCAACTTACAATAAAGTAAGCACTCTGTTAGGAGATTTAGAAAGGTCTACTAGAACCACTCTGTTAAGAGATTTTCACGTGATACAATGATTAGAATGTTTCAAGTAATGATCCTTCGTTATGCACTCAGATGCTGATGACGGATCTCCTCTTTCCAATACCTTCTATGATCTCACAATCTGATATGTCTTTACTTTGCTGTTCACTATGCTGTCACTCTCCTTGATCTATGTTTCTTAACAAAATAACCCTCTCTGCATTTCACTTGAAAAGGCAGTCACCACTTTTCTCCACACACTTTTTAAATAGGGTTTAGAAGCAATCTTATATATCTATTCATGTCTAGTAGCGAGATCTAGATCAACGATCAAGATCTAATACTTATGTCTCCAAGGCATTACAATTAATGATTACAATAGATCATGCATAGGATAAAACAATTAAATGCATAACTAACTCCGTAGAAAAATATTAAATGCATACATAAGTCGGCCCAAAAGGCTTATACAAGTCGGCCTGAACACTTATCCTCGAAGTTTGAATCATTCCAGACATGTATACAAAAAATGTTATTCTCGGCACTTAACATCTCTGTTGCTTGGCACTAAGTATCCTACTCGGCTTGGCATGATACAACTCGGCAACCTGAATACTGCTCGGCAATGTTGCTCGGCCTTGGATAGTTTTAGCTCAGCCATAGTGATAGCCCACTAAAACTACCTAAGTGAATGACTAAGTGTTGGTCACTAATCATCAACAGAACTTAGAGATTAACAATCTCCCCCTTTGATATTAGTGGAAAAAAGACACTTGTCATTTCTTCATTTCATTCCATCAAAAATGTTGTTTTAGTATACTAAGTACTCCCCCTAGGAATATACTTGAAATTATACATACAAAATGTTACATAGAATACATGCCTTCAAAATCTATACAAATGTACCTGTTCTATACTAATTTATCATATTGTATCCTTACCAACTTCTGTATCCTTACCAACTTCCCTCTTGTTTTTGTCACTGATTGTAGGTGGGGTTAAGTTAAACTTGTCCAAAAATTGTTTATGAAGCTGTAGGGTGGATGCAAATATAGTATCCCAACTGTGCTTGGCAATCTTCATAACTTCCAATTTTATCTCTAGCTCAGCAGCTAGACTCACTAAACTTTCTGCAGTTAAGAGATTTGCATTTCTCTGTGATAATTATTTTGCATCTGAAAGTTCCTTCTGTATTACCTCCAAGTGAGGCAACAGGCTTGTCTGAATGGTGATCAATTTGGCTCTAATCCGAACATCTTCAGCCATAAGCTCGGCTATTCTTCGTTGTGCATTGATCAACTTAGTATAATGTAAGGAGCTGGAGGTAGCATCCTTACCCAAAGTATTTCCAGTTGATTTCAAATCTAACTGTAGCTTCTCAACAAGCTATAGATTATCCTTTGTGAAGAATTCAACATCACATAGCTTCCTGTACAAAGAATAAACATTTGCTGTAACTTTCTCCAAAATCTCTACAAGAGTAGAAAGTTCAACCTGTTTCGTTGCAGTCTCTTCTGAGATTTTCTCCAGAACTTTTCTCTTGAATCTCCTCTCAGACCATTTTAGAAGTTTTTCATTTCTATTTATGTCATCATCAGTTACCTTCTGTACAATGTGAACTAACTGATCAATAATGCGAGCTTGAGGCATTTCATCTTCTAAGTCAAAAGCCTTTGCAAATATATCCTTGATATCATGCAACACCTGCTTTTGCTTCTGTTCTATTTTCATTTCTTCCTGTCTCTTCTTCCTCTTAAGCAATTCTTGAAGAGTCCCTATTTGTTCAAAAGACAATTCATTGGGATCCCATTGTGGAATCACAATTACCTCATCTAATGTGACATCAATAATTTGAGAATTCTTCTTCATAACTTTCCTCCTCTTCAATTCTGGTGAGCTGATGCTTGGCTGCATTTTATCAATACCTTTTCCTATGACAGTATCAATATCCATTGCCTCTTTCAATTCTGTCAAGATTGTCTGTGGATCAAGCATACCTCCAGTTTTAGGACCTGTGGGAGTGGATGATGCAGAGTGTGGTAGATCAACCAACACTTGCACTACCTCTTGTTCGTTATGCTTTTCATCATTATCCTTCATCACTACATCACTATCGAAAATTGTTTTTACAATCTATAAAATAGGTGGATATTGTGAAGTTACCTCTTGTGCATCTGTTTGTTGTTTCTCTTTTCCTATTTGATCATTGATGACTTCAAGTTCCTCATCAGTTCTCTCTCCAGATGCCGTGGATTTTCCTCCTTCAGTCTCAGTTGCCTTAATAGGTGACTCAGTGTTTGTACAACTTGACATATCTCATCCCTCTGCATTCAAATTGTTGGAATCATCAATTATGAAGTCAATTGGACTGTCGACAGTCAGATCAAAAAAATTTGCTAAGTCTAATAAATCTTTAGTCTTGACCTGTTCAGTAGCAATTTGATCTTGTGTCATCTATGGCTCAAGGGTAATCTCAATTTCTTTAGCCTTCTGCATAGATGTTCCTTCATTAGATTTCTTGTCTTTTGGAACTACCATTCCAAAGATTTCCTTCCAAATCCTAGTACTCTGTTGTACTAATCCTTCAATATCATTTTTCAAAACAGTATAACCTCTGATCTTAAGAACAAACCTATTCTTATATTCCTCAATGAATTTTTCTCTCTATTTTGATGTCAACTCAGCTATCACTTTGGCTAAAGTACCTTCCCTGATCTGTCTCTCTGTAGTAAGTGAAAATTCCCATTTGCTTGATAGAAACTCATATAGTTCATTTGGCTTATGGTTTCCTATCTCTATAGGAGTTAACTTAAAAGTACTCATCATATCTAAAAGTGCTTCCTGAAATTTATGCTTGTCTTCAATACTCAATTTCTCATACTTAATGAATTTGAAAGTAGCTAACACTGCTGAGTTTCTCAAATTGTCACATACCTCATCAATATTAGCTGGTTTCTTGAATTGTGCAGTGGGTATGTTGATGGGTTCATCAATCTCAGTCTTTTCATCATCACTATCTTTCTCCAAGTGTAATCTCCTCCTTGGTCTCTTTACTGGTTTACTCGGCTCAACCTTAGGAGAAAATTTAGCTTTCTTTCCAGAACTACTTTCTCCAACATTCTTCTTTCCATACACTTTTGTTTGTACTACTGGAGAAGTAACAGTGGATGCTTTGGTCCTCAGATGATTAGCTGCAGGAAGTGTAACCTTAGATTTAGCTTTACTCGGCTTGGTTACTATGACAATTGTTGGTTTCTTACCCTTAGCTTTCTCAGTGATCTCCTTAGATGCACTGACTTCCTCTTCTATAGATATATCTTCTCCGTGTCCAGTGGATAGGCCTAAAGGTGCATCCTCAGGTTCTTCATCACTATTCAAACCAACCATTTTCCTTAGATTTTTCACAATCTTCTTCCTTTTTCTCTCCATGGTTCCCTCCTTCAAACTTCTTGAAATTTTTAATTTTGCTTCATCAAAATTACCAAATCTTTCTTCTGTAGTATCAATTGCCTCAGCTAGGAGTGCAATGATGGCTGCTAATGCTTCATCAATGTTAATTTCACAGGGAAATGATTCCAAACATGCTACCCTAGGTGTCAGAGCCTGAATATATGTGTGATCCGTATCAACTAGAAAGCAAAGTTCTTCATAGTGTTTCTCCACTAGTGATCTAGGAATCATGGTTCTTAATCTCATTCTCTTTTTAAATTCCATAAAATAGCTCCCCGTAATGCTATTGAAATTACTTCCTAATTTCTCCATGCATTCACTTATCTAAACTGTAATGGGTCTATCCTTTTTCCAAACTATATCTCCCAATGTAGGAAATGTATGTTGAATGTAGAAAAATATGCAGACTAGTAGGAACCAAACTTACATGATGAGCTCTTAGATTTTTTGATTGATGCTAGGTTCTCAGCTAGTTGTGTTAGCTATAGCTCAGCAAGGTCATATGTATGATTTTTCTTAACAATCTTCCATGCCTGGTCAACAACTGTATAAGGAACACTATCCAGTCGACTCGACTGATAGAACTTATGTGCAATTACTCTTACTCCAAAGTCAAGTTCTAAGTCTTTAATAAGTAGAGATAGTCATACCTCTATTTTTCCATACGGCTCCAGTGTTCACTGTAATTTCCTCTTTACTGTTATCTCTCATTGTCTGTTTCCCGTTAACGATAGGATATCTAGTTACTCAATGAATCATGTTTTTAGTTATCTTGACTGGTCCATTGTCTAACCACATACACATATCATGAACTCGGCTAAGAATAACCTTAATCCATTCATCTTTAAAACCTTGTGGGAAATCTAGGGCACGATTTAACCCTTTGTCGGCTAAATGCTTGAATTCTCCCTTCAGAACTTCATCAACACATAATTTGCTATAGGATTTTCTCAGTTCACTATCACCTACTTCACCAATTTTAACCATGTAACAAGATCTAACATCATGGATCATAAGTACCTTGGGTGGAATGGATGAGAGAGCTCTGGTCAGATCACTCTGAATTGCACTTTTAGGAACAAATCAAAAATTGAGAGGTGCACATACATCATTCCATACTAACTGAACTTGCTCTTGTTCTCCCTCCATACTTTTGACTGGTGTAGAAGAGCTTGCAGCCATAATCTTGAAATTAGGGTTCAAAAAATGAAGAACAAAGTACCTTAGCAAGTAGCACTTTGTACTGTTCACCTTAGGATTGCGGACGACATGCTGACGAATTCTTCGATGCCAACTGTGTTAAGATCAATTCCGCAAATTCTTCAATCGCTCCGTGAATAATGAAAATCGCAAGGTAAAAATGAAGAATAAACTGTTCATCCTTTATAGACTTCAAAAGGTCAAGGTAGGTAAGCAATAAATGTTCTACCCATTGAGTTAGTGCAAGCCGGCTGTCCTCGGATTTCTAACACAACTTGCGTCCCACTTGGCTCACCATACTCGACCATCACAAAACTTACTCAGCCAACAAACTTGACACACACTAAAGAACTCGGCCTTAGTGTCCATGACTGATGTTCGGCACCTATAGTGCAATTAGCTCTTCTCGGCATTTTTGTCTTCAAAATGTGTCCTGGTGCATCTTAACATATGCAAATATGGACTTTGGTACATTTCATGTTAGGAACTGATGTAAGATAAGAATTTTAGATGCAGTTCCTTACATACCTCTTTTGCTTAGTTGGAGATGATGTGATCACCTGATCCATTGGATTGGGTGACCTCGGCTATACTAGCTTCACTACTGCATGTTTCAGATTTCTTAACCCATGTCTGGTTCATCTGTGCTCTAATCTATTCAATAGTAGGAGCAGGTACCCTAGTCTTACAATCTTCCCTTGTATGACCAATTTTCAGACAACTGTGAAAAAATAGGCTTCCATTCATCCAACTCTTAGACTTTCCTCTGAAATGTGTCCTTATGCAGTTTTTTGGAACATGTCCATACTCACCACAGTAATGACAACTATGCCATGTGTTGTAGTCCCAATTGTAAGTATTTCCTTTTCTTGGTGATTTCTCTTGTGCCTTTGATTTTTATTGTTGTTTACCTTTAGATTTGTAATCTTGTGCTCTATGACCATATTTCTGACAATTATAACAATTACCATTGAGTCTAGGTGTGGAAGGTGCATTGCTTGCCTTTGTCTTACATTCACGTGCTTGATGTCCAAACTTATTATAGTTAAAGCAATAACCATTAAAGTTAGTTTTAGGATTGGACTTACCATTCTTGCTTCGGAAAATGTTTGTTGTATGACCTGGTTTCCCACAATGGTGGCAAACAGGTTTGTTGTTTCTTGGCTTTGCATACCTTCTTTCACCTGTCTTAGATGATTCTCCTTCTTCAATGGTTGTATGTTGTTCAGTGTGACCTAATCCAGAATAATCTTTAGGTCTTCTTGATGCTTCCACTAGTTGTTCAAAGTAGCTCAAAGCTGCATTGGGATCATTCACTCTGTTGTTAAGTTCTTTCTCAGATCTCAATTCATCTTTCAACTAACTATTCGCAAATCTAAGATTTACAATCTCCAAGTCTTTCCTACTGATCTCTTGATTCACAAGTAGCAGTTGATTTGCCATGTCAGCTTGATTGACTGTCATTGTTTGTAAATCATGTGTTCTTTCATCAAGTCTGATAGTCATCACTCTTTTAT
Organism: Thuja plicata; assembly: GCA_018584345.1. Classification (NCBI taxonomy): domain Eukaryota; kingdom Viridiplantae; phylum Streptophyta; class Pinopsida; order Cupressales; family Cupressaceae; genus Thuja; species Thuja plicata. The sequence goes on along the minus strand of MU226151.1, from coordinate 97,010 downwards.
CTTCTTCTTCCATAGCCTTGTCATCTTTGGCTTTCTTTTTTTGTTCAACAACTTCACACATTCTTATTGATTGGGCTTCTTGTTCCTTTTTTAAGTTTCTAACTTCTTCACATAGTGCACTGTTGTTTTCCAGTAGATCTGCTATTGTTGCATCACTCTCAGTAGAATCTCCATTCTAAAATAGATTTGTGGTGTCCTCTTCCTGATATGAGTGTCATTTATTTGTTTGGCCAAATCTTTCCTTGCTCTCAAGGACTTCTTTAATTCCTGTCTTGCTGTCTCAAGCTATTGTAGTGCTAGCTGAATATCAATCTTTTTATTCTCAATGACTTTGCCCATCTTGTAGATCTCCATCTCAAGATCTATATTCTCAAGCTAATTATGACTTTCTAGAGAACTAAGCTCTAATACCAATTGTTGGAAATACAATAATGGGAAAGCAAGATACTGAGAGGGGGGGTGAATTAGATCTTCAAATTTAAACACTTAAAACAAACTGATCCACATTCATACATATATGAATCTAATGTAACATCAAATAGCATTCACACAATGAAATAAATAACTCATACTACAAGAACTTGGTAACCCAGAAACCCAAATAGGTAAAACTGGGGTGGGGATGACACCCACAAAATTCTTCACTACTGCAGCAATAAAGTGTGCCTGTTAGGGCTACAAAAGTTGATTACAAAATGCA
>MU226151.1:54999-65225 GCA_018584345.1 Thuja plicata | reverse complement strand
ATCTAACTAGATTGCACAAGTAAGTATGGAACTGCATTATCACAAGTTCTATTATGCATCAGTTCCATTACACATAGTTCATATTGTTATATAGGCATGAATAAAGATGCAATATACTATTACTTGAAAATCTACTATAAAGCAACCATCAATTATTGGGCACAATCTGCATCGGTCAACACACACAGAAAGATGTGCAATACTTACCAGAATGTATTGGTCAATACGCAAGTTGTGTGTAACTTGAAGAGCATCGATATACACTGAATCTACAAATGTTGTTGTCGCAATATCACCGACGATCATTGGTGAAGTCTTCGACACCACTAAGCTACCCCGACACTTTGCAAACACACCGGCGGAGTTATGAATGTATTTACTGACGGAGGCAGTCTTCATAAACTGACAAAGTTGGTAAGTATTAATGACAAATTAGGGCACCAAAAAGGTATAAAAGCCCGACATGTAAGCTCATTTTTGCACCTGCAATTTTTGAGCAACGCAGAGCAGAGTAGAGAGATTTCAAGTAGTTTGAGAAGTGACCCAGAAGAAGTCATTCACTGAGCATACAGATTCATAGGAGATCACAGACATTCAGTAAGTTCATTCACTCACCGATAAGTACTATTTTAATTTATGAAAAAGCGCTAAAATCTCAACAATGATGGCATCGTCATCTAGGGTAGAGAAACTTAAGGATGACAAGAAGAAACTGTTTAACCTTGTTAAAAGAGGGGCATGTGCTGAACCAAAATATAAGTTACATCCTGAGATAGCCTCTCAACCAGACGATTCTGGAGCTTTCTCTTGAATCCCAACTAGGGTTTTATTGGTCAAGGATGTTAGGTCCTATATACACTGCAAAATCTCAGAGATAGGAGATCTGGACCTAGACAATGCCTATAAGGCACTTTGTGATGATGGTGGCAAGCTAAAAGAAGAGCATAAACACTTAGAAGTGAAAGGTCTGACAAATGCACTTCATTTCCCAAAGGTTTTTAAAACAGAGTGGATTAAGATTGTTCTAAGCAGAGTATATAACAATGCTTTGTGGCTGAACAAACCAAAAGCTATAAAAAAAGATGGTATACACATAGTGACAGGCTATCCAACAACTGACAAACCTCAGGCTCACAAACATCCTTCTATTGCAGAAGTGGAAAAGCTAACCGGTGCTAAATCAGACAAGAGGGCACTGAAGGTAAACACTATCACCAACGTAGAGCTAAAATTTGGTGCTTGTGTAGTGGGATATAAGATATTTCAAGCTAACAGAATGAACAGTATCTCCAGTACATCAATGAGCACAGCCTACAAAATCATCAAACTGGGGAAGAAGATGGATCTAGCAGAGATCCTATTGCATCAATTTGAGGAGAACATGTGCACCATAAGGGCTTAACAAACAAACACATGTAAGTTTGGTTCCCTCATAATATGTATATTCTTCTACTTCGAAGAGTACTTTCCTTCAATTGGTAAAGTAACATGGGACACCAACAGACCCATTACCATGCAGATTAGTGAATTCATTGAAACACTAGGCACAGATTTTGACAATGTTATGCATGAGTACTTTAAGGCAATTAAGGATATGCTACAAGCCAGGAGTAGAATTCCTGAAAGTCTAATTGAGGAATACAAAGATGACATTTGATTTATGGTGGATACTGACTTCACCTACATTCAAGCAGTAATTCCTAGGAAATCATGGCTAGAAAAGCTTGATTATGAAATCAAAAATGGAATAACAACAGAAGCAATAAAGGCATTATTGAATGAACCTGTTGACAACAAACAATTGAGATTTGGCACATATGAGGAAGCCAAATAGAAAATTAAGTCAACACTTGTTGTCAAGAAGGTTGTAAAGCAGTCTAAGAGGATGGTGAAAAACATAAAGAAGAACTTGAACATATCCTCTGATGGAGAAGATGAAGAAAAGGGTAAGGAGGAAGAACAAGGTAAGGAGGAAGAACAGAGTAAGGAGGAAGACACCGAAGAACAGCTCCCCATCGGTGAAATAGAAGAGCAACAAGAATCAGAGGAAGAGAAATCTGATTCACCACCTCCTCCTCCTCCACCCAAAAAGTCTAGAACAAGAAGCCAAACGACTAAGGATACTAGTCCTTCACCTATGGTCAAAGGGAAGGTGTACAAATGAAAAGATGAACCTCAAAAGACCAAACAACCACCTAGGGCACCTGCAAAGAGGAGAAAATATGTTCAAACTAATGAGGACATAGAAGATTCAGCTATGGATGAACCTGACATTGTCAGACTAGCAAAGGAAAAAGCAAAGGTTACATCTCTATCTGATGACATTGACAGTATATGTAAGTACATCTCTGAAGATGCATCTGTTAGACATCCAAAGATTAGGAAATGGTTAAGATGGGATACAATAGAACAAAATAAAATTGAAGATGCACTTATTGCAAAAATGTGCAAACATTATTACGTTCCACTGCACTTCACAAGACAAGATGTTCCACAAGAACTTTTGGATAAAATTTCTTCTAGATTCACTTATGCACTTCATGAAGAGAAAAGGATTAGAGAAAGAGTATTGGTTTCTCTTATGCCTGAATCCCCAAAAGAGGAAATCAATGAAGTAATGGAGAAATATACAAAGAAATTCTCAGCTAAACTGAGAGCTTATAAATTTCTTCAAGGAAAGCTTATAGAGCTAGAAGAAGACACTCACAAAATATGGAGTGGTCTACTAAAACCTAATGAAGAGAGCAGTCCTGAAAAGGAACCTATCAAAACAACAGGTCACTCAATAGCTGAGTTGGAGAATGAAGAAGTACAGATCACAGGTCAGAAACAAACAAATGTTATAAATGAAGATTGGTCAAAAGATGGCCAACATGATCAAGTCCTGGATAGCCCCATCCACATTAACTTGGAGGATGAAGAAGTTTCCAAAGAAGAACTAACAATTAAGGGTAACTTAGATGTGGATATAAATGATGATTCATGGTTAGACAACATTGTCGACACCATTACAAGAAAAGACCCTAAAGCAGATATGCAAAAAGATGAAGACATCACTGCCACAAGGGTTAATACCGATGAACAAGACAAAGCTATTAACACTGCAACTATCAATACACCTATAAATATGAATATATTGATAGATGTTATCGATATACAGTCCAGCCAGGACAAATCATCAAAGAAAGATGATGATATACCCAAGGATATGGGTACAAATGAAAATCAAGGTGCATCCAATACCCCAAAGGGTACCGACATAAAAATGAAGGATAACACCGATGAAATGTGAAAAAAGAATCAACAAACAACCGTAAAACCAATCAAATCAAATCAAATCCACCCTTTCATAAATCAAATGAAATGTAGTATTAGTGTTGTCAATGCATATGCCCACATATTCTACCCTTTTCCCCATTGATGGATGCTTCTATTTAACCACTGAATCAAAGTGTACTTCATTAAGAATTGCATGAAAGTTGAATGGACAGTTAGAGATGGGAGCAAAGTAGAGCATATGAGCAACTCGTGAAGTTTAGTACAAGCCACAGGCTATGGCCACGTATAAGATTATTCAGCTCTCTCTCTCGTGATCATACATGACAATTCTGTGGCATCATTAGGATTATATCACAGAAGATGTTGAATAAAGCCTGTGATGTGGAGGTAAAAATTGGCCAAATTCATTCATGGAAGTGTTGTACAGAGTGCCATCCTCTACTTTGTGGGCAAAACCGCCTTCCAGCTGGAGGAGAAGGGGAGTTATTAGGGCCAAAGTACAGTGCACGGCTAGAGAATCCATAACCCCCCTTTCCTCTGAAGACGCTCAAACCTCAAAACAGGAGGTTTTTAATGGGTTTTCTTGCAGAGGAGGCAATTTGAAAGTAGATCCACTGCGCCTCATCATGTTTCAGGTAATTTTGAAGCCAACCCACTGCCCAACTTAGTTTCTTTTGTTGAAGTGATGCATAACTTTTTTGTTTTGGTGTTGTTTTGCAGGGATTTAATTGGGAATCATGGAAGAGCCCATGCTGGTATGATGTGCTTAAAAGCAAAGTGACAGATTTGGCAGAGGCTGGCATTACAGACATATGGCTTCCACCTCCATCTCATTCGGTGGCTCCTCAAGGTAAAGTTATACTATTTTTTGGTCGTAATTATTATGTATGAATGAATGTAGGAAGTTTTTTTGATAGTATGGGTTTGGGCTCTAGTTAAAGCTTCAGACAAAATGTACTAAGACGAAAAAAAAGAAAAAAAATTCAAAGTTTTTTTTTCCTAAATTCGTGAAAATATAATAAGTTTTTGGCAAATTCTTTTGTGGTTTTCGATCATAAAATATATAGATCATGAAGAACAGATGCTGAAAATTTCACAAAAATCTATAGTCCTTTCTAATTTTTCAAATTTGGTCAATGGATTTTGTTTGGAGCTTAGCCACGTCTATTAGTTTGTGGGATCATCCAACAATGAAGTGAAATGTAAAAGTTCAAAAAAGTAAGTCATCTATGCAGTGGTCCTTAATCTCCATTTCCTTTTTAATCTTAGATCTTATAGCAAGTGAAGCACAAAAGTTCATAGAAGGAGGCCACCATCTATGTAATGGTCTTTAATCTCCTTTTCCTTTTGGATCATGAATCTGATATGTAATACAAAAGTTCAAACAAATAGGTTGTCTATGCAATAATTCTTAATCTTTCTTTTATATCTTAGGATCTTTTAGCACGGGTCTTTGATAAAATATTTAAAATTTTGTTATCATTTCTTCTTCAAATAGATTGTTTAACGAACTCATATTCAAAATATCAACACATTTAATTTGAGTATCTGATGTAGTGTCATTCCATCTCCACTAGTTCTATATTAAAAAAAGACCATGTTCTATCTATCCACTCATCTTTAGATATTGTCCACCTTTTGATTCACATTTATAGTGATGCAAACTACTCTATAATTGAATCATTAGCTTTGTTTGGTTTTCATCTTGTTTTTGTCCCTATATAATTCTTCTTTTCATAATCATTTAAAGAACTAAAATGCTTGATAAAATATTTTCTTTTCCTCCGAAATTACCTAAGCATGTACATATGCCATTAATCATAAAATGTACTTTTATTATATAGTCTCTTCAATCAAGGCAATGTCACTGACATTTAAGTTGGGCCACAGGGTACATGCCAAGTAGGCTAAATGATTTGGATGCATCAAAATACGAGACTGAGGAGAAGTTGAGGGACCTAATCGACACCTACCACGAGCAAGGCATACAATGCATAGCCAATGTGGTCATAAACCATTGGTGCACCGACTTCAAAGATGAGCATGGTGTCTGGTGTGTCTTCGAAGGTGACACAGTAGACGAGCGGCTTGATTGGGGGCCATGGGAAGTGGTGAAGGATGACGTCCAATACTCCAATGCCACTGGCAACCCCGACACAGGTGAATACTTTAGTGTTGCCCCTGACATTGACCACACCAATCCACGTGTGCAACACGATCTGGTGGAGTGGCTATGATGGCTAAAAACTCATATGAGTTTTGATGGGTGGCACTTTTACTTCGCCAAGGGCTACGCCCCTGCTACATGGGGTGCTACATGGGGCTCTACATCTCAAAGATAGAGCCCCAAGTGGCCATAGGCAAAATCTGGAATAGCCTCGCCTATGACCCCGATGAACGCCCTATTCACAATCAAGATGCCCACCGCCAACAGCTGGTAGATTGGGTCCATGGCATAGGGGAATCTGCCCTGGCATTCAACTTCACCACCAAGGGCATTCTTCAAGAGGCCCTACGCCCCAATGCCCATGAGCTTTGGTGCCTCGGGGACTCAAACAACCGATCCCCAGGAATGATTGGCTTTTGGGGCAAAAAAGTTGTGACCTTTGTGGACAACCATGACACAGGCTCCACTCAAAATCATTGGCCCTTTCCTCCAAACTCAATTCTCCTCGGATATGTCTACATTATTACTCATTGTGGAACCCCCTGCATTGTAAGTCACTCTTGCTTTTCTCCATTTCCTTTCAGTGAACTCAACTGATTGTGCTCTTCCATCTCTTGTGACAGTTTTATGATCATTTCTTCGATTGGGGCCTGAAGAAAGAGATAATGGATTTGGTGGAAATACGTAAGAGGAATGAAATTAGACTAGACAGTCTGTGCAACATCATTGCGGCAGATGGAGATTTGTACATGGCTTGCGTGGATGAGAAAATTATAGTGAAGATTGGAGCGAGATTTGACATTGGAGAACTTGCCCCTTCTCCTCAATTATTTGATATAGTAGCTGCAGGCCACCATTACTGTGTCTGGGAAAAAAAGATCATTTGATATTGCTCTACTTTTTTCATTTTTCCCTGTGTTAGGAAGACAGTCAAATGAGAATAAACAATTTAATAATGATAAGTAGGGATTCAAGAATTTAATTCAATATCAAAATTTAGTAATGTTTTAGACATCTGGCAGACAATGGGATTCAAGAATAAAAATTAATAATATTCAAGCGACCAGACAGCCTATGGGATCTGAGACTTAGAGTATAAAGTGGTCTTTATAATATTGTCAAATAATATTATTCTATGTAATTCTTTCAAAATATAGTAAAATAATTGTTCTGGCGGCAAACATCACATACTAAAGTTTCAATTGCTTTTGTATTGAAGTTTCTATTATATTTGTTTTGGGTTTGTCGTAGTGTGCATTTATCTTATGTTTAGTTGTGATGCTTAGCATTACATAGTTAGAAAATGGATCAATGTTATAAAGTTATTATTTAAATTTAATCAAACACTTAGAGTTTATGAGGAAGGAACTTTTTATTAATTGTTTTGTAAATGCACACAAACAAATTTGATCTTTTTGGCAGTGTTATGTTGGAACTAGAGTCAAATTTACAACTTGTCAGGTGGATAAGCCTTTCTTTACAAAGCTTGTATGAATATTAAGAGAAAAATAAAATCTTAATGTTATTTGGATTTAGGGTCTATGCAAGATCATGGTATGCCAAAAACTAGCGATGTGAAAAAATTAGTTTTTCACTCGTCCAAAAACGCACCCAAAAGTTTGTTGACTTTTGAGTAGGCATGGGTGTCAATACACTTCGCTAAGCCAAAAGCCAAAGCCAAAGCTAAAGCTAAAGCATTATCGGATGTCCGATAATATCGGATATCTGATATTAATCAATAATAATATATTGTTGTTTGCGGCTACGTTCAACATTTTCATTGTGAAAATGTTGAAGCAGCAAAGCCAAGCCAACAAAATCGTATATCAGATAGGGATCTGATATCAAATTTGCTATAGTACACTAGGTAAGTGAAATTATGTAGTTTCGTTCTTGTTTTTTTGTTTTTGCATTGAATTTTTTATTTTTTTTAAACTAGGTTTTATATGATATTGTGTATTGTTTTTTAAAATTGATTATAAACTAGAGTTAAAATTGATATTGTTTATTCTATATTATTTTTGAATCAGACATGGATTCAGACCAATTTGAAAACCCTCCCTCTCAGTCCGCAAACAATCCAGAACCACCTCAAAACAATCCCCCGCGTTCAGAAGACCAACCATTCTCAAACCCTTGACCAATACAGGATCTCATAAGAGATAATCTAAATCAGCTTAGAGGATATCATAACACATATGCGAATATCCCCACCTTGTATCCCATGTTTTCCACGCTGAACTCCATTATTGAGAGCATGGAGAAACTCACAAAACAACACAATGTTGCACTTCTTTGGCGTGAATCCATGCACGCCCAATTTGATGATGGGCTTGAATACGATCAAGTTATGGATCTAAACATAACAAAACATGACATATGTAACATTTTTGTTGATCCCAAAACCGGTTTAAAAGTGGACCCTAAAAAAACCAAGTTGTCAATTAAATGGTGTACAAATTATGCAATACGTGACAACTTTTGGGATTGCTGGTGGATGGTTTTTGATAGAACACCCCACAATAATTTCGATGTCCCATTCTATTTCATACGGAAATTATATGCTGAATTTGTGCTCGGTCACAAAGTCAATTACTAGAGCATGAGGCAGAACCAGGGCATGGGCTTAGGTGCTCCCCAGGATAAGCTAGGGGCACAGCGGGTGAAACCTCGCACATATGTCCCCCCTCCTAAGATTTCACCACCTCCCACTGTGCAGCATCCTGACATTATTGTTGAGGCCGGCTCACAGACCATTCAAGCCATTCACGCCTTGAGTGATCTACTCGTTAGGCAGAGTGTAGCACTGTGCCTCCTCATACTGATGCTTCTGGCCCTTCCACATCCTCCATGAGCTCACATGTCTGTGTGCCTCATACTTGCGTTATGTGCAAGAATATGTTCTTGGGTCCCCTGAATGATAGTGATGCATATAACTATGTGTTTGAGATGGACGATACTACACAGCACACTACAGACACTGAAGCACCCCATGGAGATGTGCATCAGGGGCATACAGAGCCATGGACTCCTACTGTTACAGTAAGAGTAAACAGTTAACTTGTTACATTGTATTTAATTTTAAACATTCATATTTTTAACAGAATTTTCTTATAATGATTGCCCACTTATATTTTTTTATGTGTTTCATTTATGTCCAATTGATGACAGAGGAGGAGATGGCACAGGTGGAGGGGTCCATGCTTTTGGCCATTTCATTTGGCCTTGACATATCCACGGTACATACATGTTAATGTACTCATTGGTTTCCTTTTATTATAATATTGTATACATGTATTTTCTAATTGGTATGATCATCTTATTACATACTGATGCAGGTTTCACCAGTTGCCACTGGGGGGCAATGTGAGGGGGTTCAGGCGTCTAGTGTTGACAAGGGGAAGGTAATTAAGTATTTTATATTGATTAAGCATACATGTATACTTTTCACTTGTGCATACTCATTTTTAATTACATGTTTTATTTGACAGAGGGTGGTGTTTGATGATGTCGTGAGACCGGTTCGCCATGATAGAGTTACAGGCATCTCAATTCGCAGTGATAGCCCCACAGTACATATATTTCTAAATTTATTTGTGTGTAGTTTAATATCAAGTATACATTTAATATGATCAAGTCATGATTGTATGAAGCTTATCTGTTTGACTTTTGTAGGTCACCCCTAGTTTGAGGGAGGTACCATGCCAAGGGTTTGTACCACTGATGACCCAACTAACATTTCCTGAAGAAAGTTCAACAGAGGTAAGTTTTGATGTTAATTGAGTTATATTTAAAACATGTATTTTATACCAAGGATTTAACATTAAATAGTATAAGTCTTACATCAATCTCATGTTCGCAAACATATATACAGGTTGGAGTTGACATTAGTGGCATTGTCCCTTCGCAACTAAAGACATATATTAGGTCTCCTAACCGCATGAGGAGACCAAGAGGCAAGGTACATGAGAGTTCAATTTAAAAAATATATTTATTATTGTTGACTATGATTTTAAATTTTTATTTATTATTTGTAGAAACCATATAAATTAAGTAATCTAACTTGGTGTTTCATTTTTGTGTTTGAATGCAGGATCCATCAGAGCCAAAGAGTAGTTCGAAGAGACTTCACTTTGATCATCCACCAGTAGAATAAAATGTCCTAGAAACATTTTTAGTTGAACTTCTTATGTTGAGATGCCATATGGCACATTTTGAGATGGCGTATGCCATATTGTATCTAGATATGAACTGATTTTGTAAGTTTTTGGAGATGGCATGTGCCACATTTGTACAAAGCTATTTCATATATACATATCTACAGGTTCATTTCTGATTATTTTATCTTTTTCATGTGTACTATGTATGTATCATTTCCATATTATATCTTTGGCATGTGTTGTATGTATGTATTATTTCCATATTATGTCTTTTTCATGCATTGTATTTATGTATGTATGTTCATTTTTATATTATATCTTTTCCATGCGTTGTTGCATGTATGTATTATTTTCATATTATGTTTTTTCATGCATTGTATTTATGTATGTATGTTCATTTTTATATTATGTATTTGTCATGCATTGTATTTATGTATGTATTTTTATTTTTATATTATATCTTTTCCATGTGTTGTATGTATGTATTATTTTAATACTACATCTTCATTCTCCATTAGCCATCTGGTGCACTATACTTTTGAGAGCACCAAAATGTTGATTGCAAGATTCATGGTAGATAGGAGTGCAATTGATTAATGTTTTGTCAAATGCATTATGTT
>MU226151.1:34816-45067 GCA_018584345.1 Thuja plicata | reverse complement strand
GAAACAAGTGATGAAATTATGTTTCCAATAGGTTAGTAATGTACATGTTTGTGTTTAATTTATTACAATTGAGGTTTAACTTACGATGTAATTATGTGTTTATGGTTAATTTCACACACACACACACGCACATGTTTTTGAACTTGTATGTGTAGGTTCAGTTGTTGTGCAAGGAACATATTTGAAGAAAACCAAAATATTAAAACATGGGACTCATTTTATTGATTATCAACCTAACAACAAGGTTTATCAGTATAGCCATCTTGTAATTTCCATTGTCCTATCTCTTCATCCAGTGACAGGACATGGGGTTCGTAAGTGGAGACTTGATACTGGTCATGAGAGAATATTAAATGTTATCCAAGAGCGAGCTGAACCACTTGATGTGGTCTAAAACACACATGAAATATCAAGATATGTACTAAATTTGTCATGGGCGAGACCAGAGGTTTTCTTAGCTCCATTCTTTCCTACCAATGCCCATGTAGTGAATGGAGCAATTTTTTAAAATCTATTAATATATCTCAAAAATGACTTCAGGATGTGTATTTACTTTAAAGTTTTATCTAGTGAATTAATTCTAGGTCATGTGGATACTTATTTAGTTGGAATATGAATGTGTAGATTGAATGCATGTTATGTAATTACTTAATTCTAGGATATAATTTAATTTTATATAGAACTGTTCATTAATTAAATATGTTCCATAAATACTTTTAAAATTAGGATTAGTTATATATATTAAACATATACATCATACATGTATTTAAAAGCATGAACTAGACATCATCATTTATATCATAGGTCAAGTACATTTAATCAACAAATGTACAGGTCACGGAAAACTTTAGTGGTGAATATTCGCCATTTGGCAAATCTCTCATGTCAGGGACCCAAAATTTGGCAAATATAATGTGTATTTCATGTGGGCTATGTTGCCTGAACTTTATAAATTTGGGTCAAATTCCCAGGCCCATCGCCTATCGGTTTATGTATTTTTACCCTTTTCTTTCACAATATCGCCAACCAAATCTAATTTTTGGACATAGTAAATTGAAAACATTCGCCTACAATTTCCAAAGCTTATCGTAATTAACAAGCATATTCACCAATATGTGGTCAACATTTAAGGTTAGGGTACGGGTTACGTATATATAATTGACATGTGTCTCTATTCTGGAGACTTTCTATGGAACTTTGTCTTTTAAAACTTTGGCCTAAAATATATTTGACATGTGTGATGACTGACGTGTCTCTATTTTGGATAATTTTGGTGGAATCTTTGTGTCCTTTAAGACTTTGGCCCGAAATAGAACTCACGCCATTGATAAAATGAGAAAATTTATCCTTCAAGTCTGATAAACTGATTTTATTTAATAATGAAAGATTCCCCAAAATTTTACAAAATTTTCATACGATTGAAAAAAAATCGCTAGTATAATTAATATTTTATCCTTTCAAATTAAAAAAATTTGCCAATAATATTATTTTCTTCCTCCTAAAATAGTGTAGGATTCGCCAAGATTTTACATATTTTCCTAAGGGGGGCTTTCTTAAAGTTATCCCTGGTACAGGTCACTTGAACTATATCTAGAGTGAAAGTATATCTATGAAAGTATATAACACATACATGTACACATAAAACATCAATAATAGATCAAGTATGTAAAGATTATTCGTAGATCAAGTATGTAAACATAAAACATAGAGATCAACTACACATATATAACACATACATACATGTTTAAGATCAATGAATCATAGAGTACACATGTATCTAGAGTGAAAGTATAGATTAGAATGAAAGTATATAACACATATATACACATGAAACATCAATCAAAGATCAAGTATGTAAAGATCAATCATAGATCAAGTATGTAAAGATCAATCATAGATCAAGTATGTAAACATAAAACATAGAGATCAAGTACTATAAGCTCATGAAACATGTGTCAATCATGTCAAACATAAATCAAAGTGTACAAAACATATGTCAATCAAATCTGAGTAGATATAAATGAAATAATATAACATCAAAAATATGTATGTATGTAATATGTCTAGATCATATATGAAAGTGCCTAGGACTCATCATGACGACTCCTCACTAAGTGGTCATGCCCAGAGTGACTATCATGCTATGAAGGATGTGCAGATCCCTACATAAAAGGATACACACACACACACACACACCTTTTTAAGTTTGAAAAAATATTACAAGAAAACATGTTATAAAGTGTGGAAAAACATATACTACGCGTGTACACACATCAATAAATTAAAAAATCACATGTCCACTACTGATGTCATCATCGAGTGAGTTCCAATGACTTACACACTCAATGCTCAAAGTAGGAGTAACAAGAGGCATATCCTGGTAGAGAAAAAAGTAAATTTGCATGCACGTCTAGATGAAATATTGAAAATTTTTAAATAACTTAAATTGTAACATTAAATATATATAATCTGATAAGTTATACCTGTGTAGATGGGTGCACCCGATAGTACTCAGACTCCCTAGCCTTGATCCTATCAACCAATATATCAAGATTGTGTTTTGTCTGGTCCAAGCTCATCTCTGCATCAACAACATACATAGACTGCACATGTCTCTCTAATGATGAATGCAAGGAACTAACCAAATGAGATGGCATGGAAGCCATATCATCATGTGTCAAAAAATCCAGGTAACCTATAGTGGCCATGTTGAAGTCAACATCCTCAGGCCAACATCAGAGAACTGGTGCCCTGCACTAACTGAAGGGTCTCTATGTTGTGCCTCTCCCTCTACAGCAATAGAGTGGTCAGTGGGTGGATCCTCATGAGCATTACCACTATGGCCATGGTCTAGGTTAGAATGAGGTGGCTGGGTAAATCTGACAGTACCCACATGAACTCTAACACTTGATATAGGGATATCATGCTCTGCTTCTATAAATGCATAAGCATCCAGTAGATCCTCAGCCATGCTAGACAATGAGACCCATGTCGTCTCTCCTATAAGTCCCTCTAGGCTAGACTATGAAGGCATCCCCACTGTAGTATACATGTCATGTGCGGCCTCGCTAGCGAATGCTCCAACTGACAATCTGGAGTGTCGTTGAGACATCAAGTATTGACCAACCTGATGGCTCAATATGGATGCAGCAGCTGTTGCATTATCCCCCACACTATCAATTGCACCTCAAAGATGGGTGCTATGAATAACATCATCTGCAAGAGGATTCAATGAAGGAGCTATTGTAGGTACCCTCTCACCAACAATGGCCCTGTGTACTGGCCTCTTGCGATATTATCAATGATAAGCATCTCTATCAACAAGTATGCCACGCCCATGTCCTAGATGTCTTGGAAAATTAGTGTAATTAACTTCCATCCCTAAACAAACCTTGACATAAATATGTTGTGTGATGTACAATGGAATTTGGTCATTATTTGGATAACGACCGTGAGCAGCTAGAAATCATGGGTATATCAATGCGGATATGGCAGGATCCTGATACCTCGCAACCTGATATCCCTTCACATACTGTAACTCTGCATAAGATGGAAAATCCTCCCTTTTAAGGGTTTCTTTAGGCACTAAAGCCTGTACCTCCTTGAGAGAAAGACCAAAGCCAACCTCTTGTCTCTTTCTCTCAAGTATGGCCTCTATAACATCTCGACCATAGGGAGTGGTACCATGAAGGTCATCCCTAATAGTAATAAAGCTATGAAGTATAGATTGACATGTGTCTTATAAACAGTAGAGCTAGTTGGATTATTAATGGAATCTTGCAATCTTTGAATTTCTCTATTAGTGTGTTCAAATAGTTTCTCAAGGGGAATCAGTGCATCTACCATGTGTGATGTGTAATAATATGCCTGATAAATGTGTGTGTGTGTGTGTGTACCTGAAAGATTTTTTTTACTGTCAAATGAAGTCTACATATATGTAAATTCCTAGAATTTAATTGAAAATAAAATGAAAGTACACATTTGGAGGTACATTATTTCAAAGTAAAATCAATTACATTTAAATTTCATTTAAATAAATTACACACATATGTACACATGTTCAGGTATGTATATGTACATACATGTATATATATACATACATACATATGACAGGTACATGTATGTACATATATTTATGACATATACATACATGTATATATGTACATGTACATATGACATACATGTACATATATATACATATATGTATGTATGTATGTATGAATGTATATATACCATATATATATATACACATGTACATACACATGAACTATATATGCATATGACATGTACATATATACATGTGTACATATGTATGTACATATGATGTATAGATGTACATATACATATGACATAGTATATATATATACTTGACATATATATATATATAATGCATGTATGACATACATACATACACATGTATACATATATATATATGTATATGACACATGTACATGTATATATACATGTACATATGTATGTACATATGACATACCTACATGTACATACATATACATGTACATGTACATGTGTATATACATACATGCATATGACATGTACATATATATACATGTGCATATACACATGCATGTACATATATATGTGTGTGTGTATATATACATCATGTATGTATATATATATATATATATATATACGCATACATGATGTATATATATATATACATATTTTTAGCTTGTTCCGATCGAAAGTATGATTTGTTTTTTTGTGGGCCACGCTTCTCGGGGTGAAATCCTTCCTCCCAAAAATTGTAACCCACTATTGTGGGATCACCCACCTACCTCTTTCTTTGCATATGTTGGCAATATTGATAAAGGGTATTTGAAAACCCCATTTGTTCACCAAGTGATTCAGAACTTTTTGGAGTTAGGGGTTTTGGAAGGTCGTTGATGTCCTAAAATAGTGAACTAGGTCTCCTAGCAAATTTCAAGCATTTTGTGCATAATCCATAGATTATGACTATATAATCAGTTGATTCCTTCTGAATATGGTTGAATTTTGTCTCTTGTGGCATTAGAAACTTTGATTCGAGTTGTTGGAATGAAATCTCATTTTTAGCTAGTGCACCTTGGGAACACTTCAGTCTGACATGCACTAGAACGTTCTTGGTACTACGAGAGCAAAGAAAGGTCTCCCCTAGCATTTACCCAACCAATTGCAGCTAGTGGAGCTAACGGTTTGGTCCCACGATGAACAGTTTGAAATATGCACCATTGAGCAACTTTCAACTGAGCAACAATGTCACTTTTTGCACCAAATGAGATCCGTTCGCCAAATGTAATCAAAGTGGAATCTCCCAGAACTAAGCCACATGCTTGTAGGTCTTCCCAAGATGGTCCTTTTTCACTTCACAGATCTTTGATAACTCTCACGAGGTCTGAGATATGGATCTCCAAAAATCGCTGCCAAATTTGGCTTAATGCACCTTGGGAACACTTCGGTCTGACATGCACCAGAATGTTCTTGGTGCTACACGAGTGAAGGTCTCCCCTAGCGTTTACCTGACCAACTGGAGCCAATGGAGCTGATGGTTTGGTCCCACGATGAATGGTTTGAAAGATGCACTATTGAGCAACTTTCAACTGAGCAACAATGTCACTTTTTGCACCAACTGAGATCTGGTCGCCAAATGGAATCAGAGTGGAATATCCTAGAACCAAGCCACATGTTTGTAGGCCTTCCCAAGGTGGTCCTTGTGTACTTCATGGATCTTTAATATCTCTTACGAGGTTTGAGATATGGATCTTCAAAAATTGCTGCCAAATTTGGCTTAGTGCACCTTAGGAACACTTCGGTCTGACATGCACCAAAACATTCTTAGTGCTACATGAGTGAAGAAAGGTCTCCCCTAGTGTTTACCTAGCAATATGGAGCCAATGAAGCTGACGGTTTGGTCCCATGACGAATGGTTTGAAAGATGCACCATTGAGCAACTTTCAACTGAGCAACAATGTCACTTTTTGCACCAACCAAGATCCAGTCGCCAAATGGATCAGAGTGAAATCTCCCAGAGCCAAGCCACATGCTTGTAGGCCTTCTCACGATGGTCCTTTTACATTTCACATATCTCTGATATCTCTCATGAGATCTGAGATATGGATCTCCAAAAATTGCTACCAAATTTGGCTTAGTGCACCTTGGGAACACTTCAGTCCGACATGCACCAGAACATTCTTGGTGCTACGCGAGTGATGAAAGGTCTCCCCTAGCATTTACTCGGTCAATAGGAGTTGATGGAGCTGATGGTTTGGTCCCACGACGAATGGTTTGAAAGATGCACCATTGAGCAACTTTCAACTAAGCAACAATGACACTTTTTGCACCAACCGAGATCCGATCGCCAAATGGGATCAGAGTGGAATCTCCCTGAACCAAGCCACATGCTTTTAGGCCTTCCCAAGATGGTCCTTGTGCACTTCACGGTTCTTTGATATCTCTCATGAGTTTCAAGATATGGATCTCCAAAAATTTCTGCCAAATTTGGCTTAGTGCACCTTGGGAACACTTCGGTCTAACATGCGCCGGAACGTTCTCAGTGCTACGCGAGTGAAGAAAGGTCCCCCCTAGCATTTACCCAACTGGAGTAGAGAGAGAGAGAGAGAGAGAGAGAGAGAGACTCTCTCTCTCCTAGGTAATATTGTTATACTATAAATATTAATAAATAATTAATATTAATATTATACTATTATAAAATAGAGAAATAAATAATAATATAATACTAATATTTAAATAATTATATAATACTAATGCTATTACCATCTAATATTAATATTAAAACAAATTAAATTTATAATATATAAACTAAAAATATAAAATCATAAAATTGAAAAAACTTGAATCATAAAATTGAAAAGAGGTTTAAAATCAAAATGTTGTATTTGGGTGGGAGATATCGGATATACAATTAGGCTTGGTAGTTTCTTTGGGTTTTGGCTTTCCAATGCCAAAAGTGGATGGTCAACCCAAATGACGTGTTCACCATATTTCCTCTGATCTACAGACTTAGACAATGTAGCTGACGACCTTTTTTCACCCAAAATTGATGAAACAAAAAGGGTTTCTTAAAGAGGTTATCAGCTTTCCATCAATATAATTGATGTCAGAATTTGAGTTCAGTAAGTAATTATTACTTATTTTCTAGTTGAGTTATCTCTAAAGTCCTGATTGACAGACTGATTGAAAAAAAACCATAACTTTCAAACGGTTTAACCTTTTTGAAATCGAAAACATGCATCACATTCTATGCTTTGCCTACTATAAGAAAAAAAAAGTTTACAATTTTGTAAAGTTTAGAATTAGTTAAGGTGGTCAGACACGGGAGTTTTTTTATTTTGAATAAGTTGTAGTAGAAAATTCATAATTAATTATTTATTTCATAAAAAATTACACAAAAATATGCGTCACATCCAGACATGAGTCTACTAATTATATTTAGAATCTTGTGAAAATATATCATCATTTGATTGTGATTAAGGTGGTCAGACAAACACATACTTTTTATCTTTTTTCTGAAATTTTCATACTACTGCATTGAAATCTAAAATATTGAACGATTAGATTAATTTTTTTAAGACAAGGGCTAGTAGTTTAGAAACTACATTCAATTTCCTACAGATTATGTTGTTACAACTTTTTCACATAAGGTTGATAAGATGTTCAACTTTTTACATCAAGTTGACTAAACCTGCTTTTCTGAATTTTCATTGCCACTTAAGGCCATAGCTTGATATACCATGATCCTGCACATACCCTATATATGCATGTATATGTGTGTGTGTGTATGTATATATATGCATCATGTATGTGTGTATATATATATATATATATATATATATATATATATATATATATATTATACATGTATATGTATATGTGTGTGTGTATATATATATATACACATGTATGTAAATGTATATATATATGGTACATGTGTAATGTCTATGTACATGTATATAATATATACTTGTGTGTATATGCATGGATATTGTAAAGGATAAAATGATGATCGGGGTGTATGGTGTGTTCATTTAACATAAAATCCCTTACATTTAAATATGTTGTGGGGGTAAATAAGATGCTCTCCTTCTATCCTTGGATATGTAAATGAAAGATCCAAGTTGATTAACCCAAAAGGAAGGATCAATGCATAAATGAATCAATCATTTGGAAATAAAAATAGGGAAGGAAGATCTAAGTACCTGGTTTATTGATTTGATTGATTAATTGGAAATGTATTTTAGATTTAGATTGATTGAAAACCTTAATTTAATTGAACAAGATAAATGTACTAACCTTTGAATATTTCAAATCCAAATAATGCTATTTTCTGAAGCCTGTGTTGAGTTTCTAGAAAATCTGAGATCGGGTCTGGAATAGAAACGAAGAGATGGACAAAACCCAAAAATATTTTTTTATTCTAAGACACTTCCGATTTGTACTCTCAATTCAATGTCACCATCTACCAGTATTTCCGATTGTGCCCTAGGTCACAATCAACCTAAAAAGTCTCGGACTAAAATTTTGCTTTCGGATCCTAAAAGTTTGCAAAAAAGGGTATTCGAATCTCCGTCTTGATCTGTTGTTCTGAACATGTTCCTGCAAGAAAAAGGGGTTTGTTTGTTGGGGGAGGGGTTTGCGTTAGTCAAACCCCAATTTAAGAATTAACCTTGAAATCAATAATTGAAATAAAGAATGCTCGCAAGTAGTAGAAGTAAATCTAATAATGAAGCTATGATATTCAAATAGATATGCAATTGTATTTTGCAAGTATGTGAATATGAAAGCTTGGATTCAATTAGAAACCATAAACCTCCATGATTGTATGCTTGGAATCCACCTTGAATGGAGTATGAATGAGTCTTGAGGATGCAAAAAGGATCTTGAAGGAAGATCACACCACCATGATGGCTAGATCTAGGGTTTGAGTGATGAATTTTGAATGCTTGAACCTTATCCCTTCAAAGGCTTGAAAGCTTGAATCTTTGATCTTCAATGGACAACTTGAATGCTTGAGAGGAATACTTGAACACTTTGAGAGCTTGAAATCATGTAGAACAAATGGATGCTTGATTCTTTCTTGATTTCACCTTGGTTGATAGTTATTGCTTCACATGACTTATGATTGATGGTTAGAGAAAATGAGAGGAAAAAGATTCCTTTTATATGAAACTAGGGAACAATCATCTAAAGAGGCCAACATAGGAGAATTAAATTAAAATTAAACCCATTCTCCTAGAAGAGGACCCATATTAAATATAATTTAAGTTTTTCCACTTCAGAACCCAAAACAGCCGACCCGGAAGCGGGAAAATGAATTTTTGATGACCTCCGACAGCCAACAGGCTTCCAGATTTGAAAGGGGGACCCTAGTCAAGGTCGAGGTCATCCTTGACCTAGGTCAAGGTTGAGGTCGACCTTGAACCAGAGGGTCAAGACCCCTGGAAAACATGCCAGATGGGATGGGAGGTGTTCGGAGAGGCCCAATCTGGGTCCTAAATAGACATAGAAGTAAGAGAGGATGCAGAAATGAGGGGATAGTATGATGGTGGTCAAAAACATCTCCTAAGGAGGGATAAATGTTCTTACCATGAAAGTGCTTCCATTTTAAGACGATACAGATATATATGCATGTATATATGTACATGTACATGTGTATGTCATATATATATACATGTGTACATGTCATATGCACATGTATATATGTACATGTACATGTATACATGTACTTGTATACAACATATATATGTGTGTGTGTGTATTTATGTTTGTATGTCATATACATATGTATGTATGTACATGTCATATATGCATGTATATATGTACATGCATGTATACATATACTTTTATACATCATATGTACATGTGTGTGTGTGTGTGTATATATATATATATATGTCATACATGTACATATGTATGTACATATATATGTCATATGTATGTATGTACATGTATGTCATATGCATGTATATACATGTCATATTATATGTACATGTATAGTATGTATACATACATGTATATGTCAAGTATGTATTTCATATATATGTACATGTATACATCATATGTACATGCATACGTACATGTATACATGTATATGCACATGTCATACATATATATATGTGTGTGTGTGTGTGTGTACATGTACATGTATATATTATGTAAATATTTACATACATATATATATATATGATATGTATATACATATATATATATGTACATGTATGTATGTATATATGTACA